>JAOEGS010014130.1:0-18603 GCA_025447755.1 Corythornis vintsioides
GCCCCCGCCGGCGACCGGCGCCGCTCACCGCGCCGCGTCCCGCCCGCCGCCGGTCGGGCTCCCGAGCCCCCGGGGGGCAGATCCCGCCGCGACGGGGCCTCCCGCGGGACGTCCCGCGCTGCAACCGCCGACGCGGCGGGGCGCGGCCCTTCCCGCCGGGGGGTGTCGGCCCCCGGCCGCACGCAGCCCCCCTCCCTGCCGCCGCCGGGAACAAAGGCGCCGCTGGCCGGGCTCCGCCGCCACCGTCCCGCGCTCGGCCAGCGGCGGGCACGCGGCCGGGACCGTTAGTGCGCGGTAGGGCGGGAGCCGGGCGAGAGCGGTCGCTGCCCTGACCTGGAGCGACAGGGGCAGGCGGGAGCCGGGTCCCAGCACCGGACGGTGAGCGGTAACTGCTGCTCTGTCCCGCTCTGAGCTGTGCCGCCCGGGGCGTTCAGCGGCCTCGCCGCTCACCTCGCAGCGGCAGGTGCTGACGCGTTGTCGCCTCCAGGCTGCAGCTCCGGTCCCGTTCCGGGCGGGCTTCCGCTGGCAGGTCCAGGCCCTCGGCGGCCGGCGGAGCCTCCGTGCGTTTGTCGCGCTCCGAGCCGGTCGCTGGCCTGAGGGTAGCGCAGAGGAGACGCGACCCACGGGGCTCGCAGCGTGTCGGTAAAACCGTCTGAACCCCTGTAAAGAGCCGGGGACGGGTAAAGCGCTGCCGCTTGTCACTGCGGTGCCGTGGACACGGACGTTCTGCCACAGTCTGCCACCTTCCGAGGTGTCTGTGGTTCAGAGGTGCTGCCTATAGAGTCCTCACCGAAATACAGAGTCCTCATCAAAGCCGTTCATCAGCTGGATTAAAGATAAATCTCTCTTGAATAAGCATTTATCCTTCCTTCACTGTGTTAAAATGTCCGGCTGGCAAGGATGGGGTTTGCTCATGTACCTGATCTCACGCTGGCCAGCAGTGGGAGTTCTTACCATCCCTTCTGCTCAGACGGGCAGTCGGTACTTTCCCGGTATTTGAAGCAATTCTGAGGAGCAAAAGAAAAGATGTTTGTGTAAAGGTTAAGGTGTTGGTGCTGCCTGGCTTCTGCTTGGCATTTTCAATGCCTAACAAAGAATGGAGAAAGCCCCTTGTTTCCTGGGCTGTCAATATCCATCCTTCCCTAGACATCATTTGTATTTGCCCACAGCCTGACTGCAGCAATCCCCGAACGCACCTATCTCAGAGTTGCCATCAGATCTCGTGGGGTCTGGTAGTTAATCTGTGCAATACTGCTGCAGAGAAGTGTGGCCTGTTCTCAGCAGGGTGGGCATGAGCTGCTCTTGGCCCGAGGAGGTGTCTTAGCTGTGGGTGTTTGCTGTGATGGAGCTTGCCCTAGGCCTGGATGATTCTCCCAGGGCCGCACGAGCTTTTGTGCAGGCTGCCTTGGAACAGTGTGTAGACTGTAATTATGAAGGCACAGATTGATGTCACTGACTCTGTAAAGGTTCCTAGGGGGACAATATCTGCATCACAGATGAGAGCAGGGAATTTAGATTTAACCCAATGCTCTAGTTGCAAAAAAATTACGTCTGTTTCGCTGTTCATCCAAATTCAGCTTCACCTCGTACTCAGGTTTTGTACTGCAGTGGATTCTATTGGATTGACTTTACACTTCCAAACCAACACTGGAAGTGGCTGACACAGTGCTCCAACTGACTCCCATTGCCTCTCGTCCTGTCACTGGATGACACTGAGCAGAGTCTGGCTCCATCCTCCCTACACTCACCTTTAACATACTGATAGACATTGATGAGGTCCCCCCTCAGTCTCCTCCAGGCTAAAGAGCCCCAGCTCTCCCAGCCTCTCCTCAGCAGGGAGATCTCCACTCCCTTCAGCATCTTGGTGCCCTGTGCTGGACTCTTTCCAGTAGCTCCCTGTCCTTCTTCCAGGTGGGGTCTCACCAGTGCAGAGGAGAGGGGAGGAGAACCTGTTGGCCACACTTCTCCTAATGCATCCCAGGATGCCATTTGCCTTCTTGGCCACAAGGGCCATTGCTGGCTCATGGTCACCCCCTGTCCACCAGGACCCCCAGAGTTAGGGTGCTAGAAATCTGCCACTATGGAACCATTTAGTTACCTGCAACTGCAGGGCTGGGGTCTAAGTTTTGGCCTAGCTGAGCTACAGAAGAAAACCATCATCACAAACCCTTAAAACCTTGTTGAACTCTAAACCAAGTTGTTGAGTTCTCCCACCAAAAGGCTGGTTTTCCAGTTCACCCTACTCCAGATCATAAGCTTGTCACTGGAGCACAGGATATGCTGCAGGGCAGCACCAGGAGGCTTATCGCAGCTCTAGCCAGTGCTCAAAAGCTCATCACAAAGGCAGAGCACACTCATGTAAACTTCTGAGCCTTCTGCAATGGCAGAAGTGACTCTAGGCTCTGCTACAATGGCTTTAAGAAACACACCTTCCTCACTTATCTTGCCATGTGGCAGTCACAAAGCTACAGCTGCAGTCTATACAAAAGAGGAGGGTGCTTTCTTCTGTACAAGTCATCTCTTTACAACAGTCATTTTTCTGTGAAGTGCTGTAATAGCCTGTATCAGAACTCTTCTCTAATGAACTAGAAGTTGTCTTGCTTTTGATTTTGCAGAATAACTACTTCGAACTCAAGCTTACAGTTAACTTGTCCTTTGAAGTTGGAAATCTAGGATCTCAAGGGATTCATTCTGCCTTGACTGTGGGTTTTGTGTAAAGCAAAGCCAGATTGTTTTATTTGGTAGAGACTGAGCAAGCTGTTACTGACTAGTAAATATTCAGGCTCTATTCCAAGGCATGATGGTTGTTAACATGAATGATATCTTTTTTAATGGAACTGATTTTTTGGTTTTAATTTTACAGTCTGTGCTTTAAGACAGCTTGCTTCCAATTTCAATGCATGACCTAATAGAGGGAAGCCTGTGAGCAAGTAGTCCAGTGGGATTTTTTTCAACTAACAAGACTGTATGCTGCACAAAGTGAGGAGGCAGCACACATGCAGCTCTGTCACTTGATGCTGGCTTTCAGCAAACGAGGGGTTAATTTCCTAGATGAGCACACTGACATGTAGATGTAGAGGTATAGTGAGCTCTGCTGTCAGCAGCACTTGGTGCTTTCACATGGTACAGCCTTCCTGGCAGCCTAGCCACAAGTCTGCTGCTTTACTCATCCAAATCATGCCATGCAGATAAAAGGAAATTCAAGACCATTCTATTAACTCTGGGGAGTCCCAAGTCTATTTCCAGCTGAAGCAGAACCCAGTTGTTTTGGGCACTTGATGGAGCAGTGTGATAGAAAACACATCTTCACTCACTGCCAGAAATTCACTTCCTTCCAACCTGCAGATGACTGCAGTATCTAGCATCACCCAGACCCACCTGGAATTCTGGTCCACTTCCAGCATGCTGGAGCCAGTCTCCAGAGAAACCCTGAGGAACTTGGACCACATTGCAGCACTGCCAGAAAACCTTCTCAGCTGGCTCTTGCAGGCCAAGCAGGGATTCATGCCAGGCAGCGAGGGCATGGTGGCATCCAAACATTTGCCAATGCCCAGAAGCGTTGCCAGCCAAGGGAGACCTTCTGGATGGGGGATATCTGTACACGGCACCGAGACACAGTTACATTCAGAATTATTTTCATTTTATTGACGTCTTCATGGTGAATTTCTGTGTAAATAGGATTGAAATTAGGTGATTTTAAGTAAAGCTTACACTCCACTTTCAGTTAGGAATGATATGCTAGCTCAGTCAAATCTGAGCTTGTTTACCTGGGGCCCTAGCATGCAGGCATGTGCAGAGAGGAGGGCTCAAATCCCATCTTCCTCACTTTGCGGGGTGGAAGAGGTGAAGTCAAGTCTTAAGGGAAGAGCAGGACACTGCAACACAGACAGCAACAGCATTAGCAGCTGCAGTTTCTCTCTGGCTAACAGAGGATAAGCACCAATCCTGAGACCATGACTGCAGGTGAAGGAAAAAAGGGGAGGGGCAGCATGGGCTGCACAGTGCCAAGGTGTTTGAAGATATGGCCTAGGTTCACCCATCATAGCTAATGTTCATTATTCACAGAAAGAAGAAATAAATGAAAACAGATGTCTTTTTGCTTGTAGAACAAAATGCCAGGTCTGACTTTAGGTGCAAGGGGATTTCAAATCTGCAGTCAGCAGAGTTGCAGATCGGTGGAGAATTGGGCTGTTCATTGAGACACAAACACCCAGTTTAGAGCTCGTGGCTCTGGTTCCTCTTGTGCGCTGCTCTGAACGCTATTAGCAGCCAAATACAGCCACAGACTCTGCTTCTTCATTGAGATGACAGTTTTAATTGCTGAGTGAAAGGATGAGGACAGGGAGAGGAATGACCCCATGAGCTGCTGCTCACCTGTCATAGTGCAAGGCACCTCTCCACACAGCGCAATCCTGACGCGTCGCCTCTGCTGCAGGTAGATCCCCTTCCCTCCCTAACAGCTTCCCTGTGGCAGAAAGCAGCATATTCCAAGGTCCTTTTAGCAAAAAAAAAAAAAAAAGCACTGATCAACTTCTGTTATTGATAAACAAGAAACCAGCAGTGCTGTCTGTTCAGTTCAGCACAAGTGTCCTCCAGAGTTCACCTGTCTGAAGCTCAGACATTCAGGTTGGTGGCAGACTTCAGGCAAGGGACACAGCAGCAGCTCACTAAACAGGGCTGTTTTAAAGCTTTTCTTGGCAATAACAAGAAATTTATTATTGCTATTTATTGCTAATGCTATGTATTTATTACTATTGAAAATGAAGATTGTGGGCTGTAAAATGAACCTGTACTTCCCAGCAGTACAGGAGCTGCAGTTGTTTCCTGTTCTCACCTAAAGAACAGCATCTCTGCTGGGTGGGGAAGCTTTTCTATCACTGGGCAGTCCAGCACTGACTGCTTGCTAGCTATTCGAAGTTTTGTGTTATCTTTTTTCACATTTACTACATTTAAGATTGTTATTTTTGACAAATACACTATTATTTTTTTAACATTGGTTTAAGTTTCTCAATGGCTTCCAAATAACAATATTTCATATTTGAACATAAGGAATAAAGAGTTTTAGATGAAAGTTTGTTTGTCACCACAGCTGGTGCTTTAATACTCCCAGGGATAAATGTCCTATGAGCTGTCTGGCTCGGCAGAACTAGTGTGATTCATAAAGACATATGATGAGGCTTTTCAGATTTCCTTTGTCTTCTGAGAATGGAAGACAGACATCATGGTTCTAGTGGAGAATCCAGGCAGCCCAACTCACCTGCAGGAGATGCTGTCAGAGCAGAAAGGCTCTGTCTGCCAGGCATGTACACAGCCTGCCCCTAAGCGACAGAGCATCTGCCTCGGAGAGGGCCAGAATGCAGTAAAAACAAACGCATCCAGAGCGGTCATTTCCTGGACACAAGAGGAAGTTAGTGAACACTAGTTAGTTCCCAATACTGTGATTTCAGAGCTTGGAAATAATTTGAGTAGCATCTTTTCTTTCCCATTGAGTATATTTAGCACCAGTGAAAAGTTCGAGCCTTTCGGGGAACGATATAAGATGAAAAAGTCAAACCTACCAAAATATACTCCCCTGTTGTGGTTTTTATTCTCCCTAGAGACCCTGTAAAGAGCAGTAATTCTGTGGTTTAATTTCCAGTAGTGTTCAGACTTCCATAGGTATCACTAACCTAAATCTAACTCTGTACTCAAGTCTCTAATCCACCTTTTCAGTTGCTTTCAAGTGACAATCAGTAATCAACCTCCTAGCAACACAAACCTTTTAATCCCTATGTAAGATCATTTCCTTACTAATTTGCCTGACTTTAGTCTAGAATGTAGTCTTTCATGAAACAGCAGTTTGCCTTCTGACCAACAGCAACTGGTCAGTGCCAACACCTTCCTGGCCACTCAGCAGCCTACATGAGGAACTGTATTTATTGCTCTTCTTTTGAGCCACTCCTCACAAACACAGAAAAGAAAATCTTTCTCAAGTAGCACTTTTACTAAGGAAAACTTTTATTTCAACTGTGCAATCAATCAGTATTTAGACAGCAGTTTCATAAACATTTGGCATTCATACTTTTTGGCATGACCTTAGGGTGGTATATAAACAACCCTGGCAGGGTAAAATTAGCCAAGACACTAGGTAACATTTTCTAGAATGCTAGATAAAAAGAAAAACAAATCCACATTATTCAACAAAATAGTTTTTAAAAGACATTAAAAAGTTACATTCAAATCAGGGCAAACATTAGCTTCCCTCACTCAATGGAATTCACAGAGCTGATCCCCTGAGACAAATAAAAAAAAGTAATACAATTCAGCTCCACCCTCCATTGGCCAGTCGGCCACTGTTGCCCTTGGAAGAAAATGGCACGTGGAGTGAAAGGATCCAGACCACCACAATATGAGATACATACCTGGCTCCTCCACTGGCAATTCATTCACAACTTTCAAAAGAAAAACAACACACAAACAAACCCAAAAAAAAACGTTAAGCCAAACAATCACAAAGCACCATTTGTCTAGGTCAGTTTTTCCTGACTGGAAGCAGAGCAGGCAGGTGCAATGGGGGTGGATGCAACCATGACAAGCTGACACCTTCCAGGAGCACGGCTTGCAATGGACCCCATGGCCAAACCTTGAGCAGGGCTTGACATTCCTTTTGGGTCAGTTGGGTCAGTGTAAGTCTAGAGGAATTCCAAAGAAATCCATCAGTCCAACCGATTTTCTGCTCTTTTTATACAGGCCTGTACTAACAAAAAGCAATTTGGATTTGGACTCATGTTTGGTGTTTTTTGAAACACGTTCCAAAAGAATGACATAAATAATACACTTTTGACTTGATATTATTCTAGAAAAGCACTCAATATTTGCAGCAGACAGTTCCCTCTGCCTCAGCAATTGCTCTTAGCAGAGCTGCAGCTGCAACAGCTAGCAAGTGTTTTAAAAACTGTTCAAGCTAAGAACTACCTTCAGCAACTCCTAGGTGATGCTGCTTTCCATTTTACCAGAGCCCAGCTGTCTTTCCAGTTAGTAAGAAGGAGATTTTTGGAGTGCCCTGCAAAACCTACCAACATTCCTTATGTTAGGAGATGGACTTTTCCCTACATTATTGCTGGAGCAAGAACTTCTGCTCTTAAGGCTTACAGATTTGCTCAGAGCACGTTGCTGAGCCTCAGCTGTGGTTAAATGTTCTGGTGTGCACTCAGGCTCCAGCAAGTGGTAAGTCATTCAAGTTGATTTTGTAATGAAGAAGAGAAAAAATTACTCCAGATAGAATTTACTACAGGCTAAGACTGGATGCACAGAGAGTTACAGTGGACCTGTGAAAATGGTAACTTGTGATCTGACAAAAATCCATTTGCAGTGAGAGTTTTAAACCATGGAATAAGTCTGTCCTTTAAAAAGAATATTGTGATGACTTAAAACCCACCCAATTAAATAAAAACTTGATTTTGCCCACCCAGGCTGTGAAGACTGAAATAAAAATTAATTCTGTTGACTTCAAAAGAAACAGGATAAGGGACCCTGATTTGAATAAGGCAAACAAGATTTAGCTCCTAGTCTAAAAGAAGGCAATGAAACCAAAGAGGGAATGGACTACTTAAAAAAAGGGAAAGATGCTCTTTTCTGTTAAAATCTCAGAAATCATACAGACAATGCACAACCAGTATGGGGAATTATTAAAGTGTTATGTAGATTTTTCAAGGCTTTTTTTTTTTTTTTTACAAAGGCTGTGGTATTAAAAAAAAATACTAAATCAACTCCTAACCCCTATTCTATCCAGCATACACATTTCCAGTTCTCCTACAGAACTCCTGGAAGATGAGAACTCTTTTTTAACTATGTAGAGAGTACCTGAGTGCCACAGTGGGCAGGGCAGGTGAGGTGTTTGGGTTTGCATACAGGTGCTGCAGAACAGGCAGTGCTGCTGCAATTGAAGGGAAACACAATCAGCACAGTAATCCAGGGGCAGGACTTTTGCTGATACTTTTCAAGTCACATCACCTCTAACATTTTTGCTTTCTTTTTCAAGTACAAAGGTTGCAAATACACTCATTACACCAGCCATGGCTCCTTGGTTCTTAATACACTGAAACAAAATCAATTCACATAGTGTAACACTAAATTCCACATTTGCGTTCATCTTCCGGAACATATTTAGTAAAATTCATCATTAAAATCAAAAGATAATTTATTTCTTTTTTTTCTCCAGGACCCAGTTTCTACAGACATAACCAAGAAAAAAAAAAAAAATACTGGACTGAAACAATCATTCTGCCTGCTCTGTTCTGTCAAATGGAATGGATACAGGTTACGTACAAAAAACTGATTTCCTTAGAGAGCCACAGGTATAACTTTAAAGAAAATTAATATCTGCAACATCAGATCTCTAATTACACGTGTTGGCTTCAAGGATCTGAAACATTTCAGCTTTGAGTGCAGTTTTGCACTGTTTCCAGTGATGGAGGCTTCAAGAGAACTCAATAGAGAAAGGATCCATTTGGACACCATTTAACTGGAGATTCCTTTGCTTACACTGGTGGAGTTTTCAATCATGAGACAAATTTTCTTTCACAAATTCTTGTGATGTATTAGTAACAGGTCATGAATTTTGAGGAGGACTTACTTTTTGTTCATCAGAATCATAACTATGTGAACAGAGAAGCATATGAATGTAGACTGGGTTCTGGAGAAACGTATTAGATGTGGTTAACATAAAAATAAAGGAAAAGACAGAATAATTAATGGCTAACTAAGCTTGCCTATATGCTGAGGTAACCTTAAATATCTTTGGTTTTTTTCATTTGCTGATATAAAGTACCTTAATAAAACATTCCCTGATGAAGAGAGGTCTGGATGCACTGCTCTCTAATCACTATTTTCATCTTTCTGGCTACTGAAGTCAGAGCTTTTTTCTTAGACTGACAAATATTATATGGTCTGTTTCAACTTATCTTTGGTTTGAACTACAGAGTAGGTCACTGGAAGAAAAGGTTTAGGATTTCAAGTATTTACCTGTAATGAAGGTAATAAAATTACATCTGATTATCAGTACTTCCAGCAAACAAGTCTTTGGAGAAGCAGTTACCATCTGCATAGCAGCTCTTCCTGAACAAAGCTAACAAAAGATGAAGTGTGAAACTTCATGCTACAGCTACACGTTCTCAATCTAGTTTTGATTAATTCACACTTTACCTAACTAGAAACAGTACTCTGCTGTACACTAAACATTCTGCCTGACGAGACCAAAAATAAATCTTTGGTGAAAAAGTTTTCTTTTTCTTCAGCAAGTAGATAAAAAACTGTTAAAAATATCTTTTTTTTTTTTTCTTCTTCTTTTTTTTTTTTTTAGATACTGTATTGTTGATCAGCTACATGCTGGAGAAAAAAATTACACTTGGAAGTCTTTGGAGATATCTGCTGGTATCAGAACTTTCTTTAAAGGCATTTGTAACAACAAGGTAGTTAAAATTGTAGGAGCATACAACTCAATCTATGCAGTCAACTACTACAATCAAGAAGCCCTATTGTTTTTTGTTAGTAACTACTTACACAATAAATGTATTCAGCTCTTCAAACCTATAGCTTGTAACTAAATCCATTATTTTGGACAATATTATGTGACTTCCTTCTCTTCTACAGACAAGTCTTTGGTAGAATTATTTTAAAGCATTGGGATCAACACTGTTAGGAGAAGGCGACTGGTTCAGAGTGAGCAGCAGTCAGGAGGTGAACTGCAGTCACCAGAGGCTGATGCAGCAGCACAAAGCAGACAGACCAGGAAGGCTCACTGACCACTTTGGCCACCTTTGATACAGAAGTCAGCCTGGCCCAGCTTCAGGGGAACCTCGTGGCCCCAGTGAAGGAAGGCAGAGAGTTCTGACAGACTGAAACAGAGCTGGGAGTTCCCATGGTTGCTTTCTCACATTTTAAACATTTCTTTTTTAAAAGTAAAAACATATGCCTTTTTTTTTTTGCTTTTTTTTTTTTTTAAAGTAAAACAGAGAAAGAGGAGGCCTATAGAACAGGACTGGATACAGATACAGGCAACATTATAACATTGGATAATTCCAACCTCCTCCCTCTGTCTCCTTCTCTCTTATTAAAAACAAAACACGATACCCTGTCCGTTTGCTCCACGTTTCCGTGAGGCAGCTCAAAAGTAACAAACTGTTCCCTGAGTACAGGAAAAAACAACGACAAAATAATAATAAAAAAAACCCAACAACACTAGAATAACTTTTAAAGGAGGTAGTATAAAACAGGAATTGCATGGCTTCAAGGCAGTAGCAGTACTCGCCTCTTTTAACAGACTCTTCAACTAAAGCTCTGGCTTGTTTCTCATAGTGGCCTCATCAGAGTTCTAGACTGGCACGTGGGTAAGGTCACTCCCTGAGCTGAAATTGCTGGCTAAGAGCACCCGAGGTGAAGGCAGGGAGCAGGGCTGCATCCTAACAACAGCTTGGAGACATCCTGCAATGCTAGCTACTCAAAGCTGGGTAAAAATGAACTAGAAACTCAAGATACAGTTTACTTTAAACCCCTAAAAAGCATTTAAGGCATCTTTCTATATTCCAGAGCAACTTTATGAATACTAAAAAGACATAAGGCAAGTCAGTAAATTTATAATCTATAAAGCAAGGCACTGTTGCTAGAAAGTACTGTGATACTGGAATACGCAGCATTATCAGCATCTGTTTCACGACTCTCAGGCAGAGCCAAAATGCTGGAAATGCTGAATACTACTTCATTTTGCCATGCTTTTTAGCATTAACTGTCAAGGAAGGGGCAACACCTGTCACTGTGGGGAAGGCAGCATGTCCCAGAGCCCTCAGGATGGAGCATACAGCACTTGCTGGCACCAGTTTCTGGCGGGAAAGGCACTGTCCTAGAGAAAAGAGGTACAAAAGATTCCCTGTGGCTGTGTATGGGGAAGCACCAGCTCCAGTTTTCCCAGTTTTTCTCATCCTCAATGTCAAATAGATGACCATTACATTTTAGACTCTGAGGTTCCCTTCCTTTGAAAGACAGAGCTTCAGGTAAACAATCTGATTCTCCTACCTATACAACTCCCTGATGGTGAAGCACACACGCGTGCGCGCGCGCGCGCACACACACACACACACACACACACACATTCTACACACCACTGAAAAAAACCAAGAGAAAGAAAATTCAAACAAACCAACACGACTAGGAAGTATCATCAGTTCCATAGCTGAGACCAACTAGAACACCAATGAGGTAAAGCAGTCGTCGTTCAGAGTTCACCTCTCGGCAAACTGAGGTAGATAGTCAGCAAAAGGGCCAGCAGCCTTCCCTTTGCTCCAGTGACACTAACTCGAGTCACAGATCTTCACTGTCCTTTCACATTTGTTGACCACTGAATATTCAAAATGAGTGAGTTTTAAAAAACGAACAAACGAACCAAAGTAAAAAATAAAAAGAAAACCACATTCAACAGCAATATGGGATCACCTGCTAGGTTAGTCAGGCTTTCCACAAGGAAACTTTGGCTCCCTGTTCATTGTCCTTCGAACAGACACACGCTGCAAGAACGTCTGGCATGGTGCTAAGGGGGTCAGTTCTGCCCCACGGAGTGTATCTGGAGAGCTGAGGTAGGAGTCTGGTCAGCAGCAAACGGCGGAGGAGACTCTGTGCAGTGACTCGTGGCAGGGCTCGTGCCCGAGTCACTGCTTGCCAGAGGACCAGCACTTGGCACAGAGGAGAGGTGCAGCTCATCGTTGGACTCGTGGGAGAACCTGCCAGAGTCGCCCGTCTCGTGGCTTCCCTCGCTGTTGGCCGAATGCTCCGTGTCGGCCGCGACGCCCAACGGCACCGGAGAGCCGGGAGAGTCCTCACTGAGCAGCACACTGCTCCCCGGCTGGTACAGACACACCTGGGCAAACCTGCTCTGAGCCTACAGGAACAGCAGAGAGAGAAAAGTTGGTCAGCTTCTCAACAGCTGAGCCCTCGCTGGAATTTCTACTGCACTTACATCTCCTGTTCTGCCAGAGTGCCTCAGAACAGGCTGGGGTTGCCTAGAGGAGGTTAACAAGAATCAGTCTCCAGTCTTGCTCACACTTTTCAGTAAGAGGTGAACTAATCCCTTCTAGCTAGCATGGCTAATCAAGAATCATTTCACTGGAGAGACCTGAATGGCATTTTAAAAACATCCAGGTAGGGCTCTCTCCCATCCCACCATGCACATTCTTTAAGCATTACTCCCTGTCTGGTAGCAGATACTTTTCTTATTCAGGCATCAGAAATATGGAGCTGCTTCTGGACACATTCTGGAATATGAGTCTACTCCATATAAATAATTAAACAATGTATTTTTATAAATACATACTTAATTTGCAATTATACAAAGTTTCTGCAGATGCAGTACTGTAGGTGCTATGCATAGACAGAAATCCTTTTGCTCACTGACCAAAGGGCACATGCAAGAGAGTGATCAGTTAACTGTAAAGAGTTACAGTATCTGACAACTTGGAACAGAAAAGGAAACTTCTGTAACACATCACTACAAGGTAGAATACCACCAACATTAACACAGCTGAAATGATCCAATTAAAACTTAAACCACTAATTAAGCTTTTCCAGAAATATAAAACTACATACTACCCCACGTAACACACAGGGTACTACAGTAAAGATTGTGCATCTCTGTCCATCGACCAATTACCTCCTCAGTCTTCAACTTCTTAGTATCTTGGAAGAACAGCCACCTTTTCTTGGAGCTAGCCTTTATGACAGGTCCGTAGCTGTTAATGATCAGATCAGATCCTCCCTGCAACAGAGGGAGACATGCAGCCATTTTTAACAAATTCCATTCCTCAGATATTTGGAAAAAAATCTTTCTATTCCTGCCTATTGTCTGCTACTGAAAGATGAATGAAGTCTTGGTGCTTAGTCATGTTCTTGTGGTCTAGCATTGACACAAGCCAAGACCAGATCCACTGAATCTGGCAAGCCCACATGTTTCTGTAATACTTGCTCAGTGGTAATGCTTGACTAGTGTGCACAGGCACTTGCTGAACTGGGTGCTGACAAGGACTCTCTCACCTGTCTCCTTGGGACTAGCAGAGGCCACCCAGCAGCCCTGAAGTCTATGGAGCTTTTGTCCTTTGATGCTGTGCCAGAGCCAGGCTCTGCAATCCACACACTACAGCAGAAAACAAGTGCACTAATCAGATCTATAGCTAAACTCGAAGGCAAGGCATGAAAGTTTGCCCATGGATTGCCAAACTTGGGTTTGACCACCCCTTAAAAAAGCCTCCTGTGAATTGGCAGTGTATATCTGTTACTGCTGGTAAGGATTCTGAGGTTACAGCAATGAATTCTAAAGGAAGATTTCTGTTTTGGGAGTGAGTGAAGCTCCCAGTACCTTAGCATCGATGAAGCTGCTTCCCACTATCATGGGCAATAAGGATTCTTCATTCTCTGCAATTCCTTCAATGTTCTTCACCTCATTAGCACTGGCTAAGGAGAAGCTGTTATGTGACAGCTGGTCAGTGCTTTGCTGTACAGGTTTAGGAGCAGATGTTTTCCTGCACAATGTAAGAGGAGTAAAATTGACCCACAGGGATAAAATAAAAAATAATGTACAAAAAATAATTGAGGATAAACTTCAAAGGTATTATCAATCTAGTAACACTGGTATATTGTCAGAATTTACATCTTATTATATGATACTCTTCACTCTCACAGAATTTAAGTGATACTGCTTGTGATAAAAAAAAAAAAAAAAAGAAATCTGCTTGTAGCATACGCAGTAGGCTACGAGCTTATGTGCAGACAGGAATTTTCAGGATTAGTAATATTACTTGGAGGAAGTAACCACTAATGATATTAAGACCTTTCTACCATGCTACAGAGAGGCTGTCTCCAAGTCTATTTTTTTCCTGCAAGTATGCTAAAAAGTCCTTGTAACTAAAATATACTTTCAGGCATATTTTGTTTTATTATTTGTTCTGATCTCCAAGTTATGGACAGAGTCACTGGGCCAGTTTATGCTTCATAGCAGCTGATGACAGGACAGACAGATGGTGGCTTGCACCACTGCAAAGAGGCTGCACCATGGAATTGCTTTACATCAGAGCTCCTCTTATCCAGCAACACAAGATGCTGAGAGTTAGAGCCTTGACAGTCAGGTCTGGTCAGGCTGGAGGGTTAAGCAGGAGGAGCAAAGGTTGTAAAGCAAAGCAGCACAAGGGTTTTTTTAGTTAAAAACATGCCTCACAGATAGTTGTCAAAGCACCACTGACCCACTCTGTGGGTTCTTCCTTCTTTTCATTGGAGGAGGCATAGCTGACAAAGTGCTCTGTTTCTACTGGTGGGACCAGGTGAAGTGACAGAGTATTTCAGAGAACTTAGCATTCCTGGAGAAGAGAGCAGGTCCCAAAACTCAGTGTGTTCAGAAGGAGCTCAGTCTTGAAGAACAAAACCATACCTGGCTTTACTGCGATAAATTAAGATCAGGATGCAGATAAGGATGCAAGTCAAGGCAATGCAAACCCCTACAACAATGCCAGTCATTGACTTCTGGTCCAGCTGATAATAGTCAGAATAAGCTATAGCAAAAAAACAAAACACAACAAAACACAGAAAGGCTCAGTAAATAAAAAGCATCAACCCCTGCTCCCTGACAGGAAAGTAACCACAGGGACAAATGCTTCCTTTAATGAGATTTCCCAACATTCCCTGTCAAATGTTTTGACACTTGTGAAAATAACACTTGTAGACCAAAGAGAGGACTGTATGCAGTCCTGGTGTGGGAAAAAGGAACTACCCCACCACTGCCCCACAACCATGAAGCAGAAGAGCTTTCTTCAACCCCTTCCTTACAGGGTGCTACTAGAAAAGAAAGAGAAAAGGCTTAGAGAATTCCAGCCACTGGCATCTCCAGGAGGGTTCACTTTGATTTATGCTTTGATATCATCTGTCTATTAACCTAATTCTGAGGACTTGCCACCATTTACTTATTCAGGCCTAAAATATAACTGCATTCTAGAAAGGGAGAAGACCCAAGCAAGAAAAATCCCTTTGTTTTAATCACAATTCAACGTGTAGCATAAGGAAAGGTTAAAATGTTCATGTGCCGAAATAATGACCAGCTCTTGTTTCCCCAAATATGTTTAAAATCTGTAACAAGTCACCCAGATAAATCCCATTCTGTGTCAGACAACATGTTCTTCCATTCTTCTAAGAGAGAGCACTTGGTTTCCTCAGGGTAACACACAGTGTCTCCCAAGAGCTCTAGGTGGAACTGACTTCTGTGGTGAAAATCTTTGTTGGTTTATCACTGACTGACAGGTTGATTTTGGTTGCTGGAATAACAAGAACCAGAAAACATCACCAGGTTTGAGATGCTATCTCATCTCTGCTGGGCTGTCTGGTTCTCACTGACCCAATGCTACTGTTATCTCAAGCCAAATAAAGGACTGAAAGGAACAAAGTTGATACTGATGGAAAATTCAAAGCAGTTGTGTCTTCTCGTTTGAAAGGTAAACTTCCCAGCTTCTGAGCAAAAGAATTAAAGCAGTTCTAAGCTGAACTGAGATAAAAATTCCAAAATGGTTTCATGTGGAAGAAAATGCCATGCTGTGCACAAACCAGAATGGTTTCCTCAGAAAGTGTTTACATGTTGTACATTATTTTTACAGCCTCAAGCAAAAGGGGATCTTTTTTCCTGGTGGTGCCCTAAACATTGCTACTGACCTGTGGAATCTCCCGAATCCAAGCGTTTAGGTCTCTGGTTAGATTCTGATGTCTCCTTTGGCAGGACAGCAAGTTCCACTGCATTTGAGAAGGGTCCTTCCCCCACTTCATTGGAAGCTGCTATTTTGACCAAGTAGACGTTCCCTGCGACGAGGTTTTCCAGCAAAGCCATGGTCATTGCTCCTGGGAAAAGATTTGATTAACAGTTCCAGTCAGACAAAATCTGTGGGAAGAGACAGAGATGCAGACACTGGGACTTACACTGGCTTTCCAGTACCACCTCTAGATCTTGTTTGAGGGCTGTGATCATTTCCATATGTTCCTAATGGGATCTGCAGGGTACAGAATGTAGACTGGGGTTGCCTGCTCTGGGGTCACTTCTGGCCTTGCTGTCTGTACTGCTCGAGCACAGCACGCTGTCAAGTGCCATCACAGTGCAAAACCAGGAGTCCAGTGGCTGTGACACACAGAACCCCAATCCTCAATCTAGCACTACCTGCATCTCAGTGTGATTTCAGCATTTGTGTTGTGATCACATCTGTGAGGAGATGCTCCAAGTGTTAACCAGTCTTTGAGGCATAGAAGGCAGGGTGTTACACCTCTCTCATCTACTAAACTACTAAACCAGGTACCTCTCCACTGTACCACCGGTGTCAATTCAAACTGTCATAACAAAATAATTCAGGTTCAGTTTATACACTTCAGCTTGAGTGGGAAAACGAACAGGACAGATTTGAAGAGTACACTGTATCATGCTTTTAAAATTAAATGAAACCCTGTTTAGACCTGCATAGGCTTCCTTGATTACTGCACATCTAAGCTGTGCTGCTAAAAATATTACAGAAAATGTCTTCCTCACATGCTAAGGATTCATTTCCTAAAATCCCTGAAGGCAGAAAAAACAGATTAAGAACATAAATAGGATTCACTTGCATTGTCCTTAGCCAGGCAAAATTCCTATCAAAGCAGTGAGAGCTTGCCTGGCCAAGGACTGCAGGCTGCTGTTTAAAGTTCCAATTCCTTTCTAAGATGCCTGTATTTCTGCCTACCATAGAAATATATTGCTTTTCCTCCCCAAACAGTGGCAGTTACAGGACCAAATCTATCACTTGTTCTCCTTCACATATTCCCTTTACTTTCTCAGACTTAAGTCTAAATTTCAACCTTTCAAATCAGTTCCAGAGTCAGAATTTATACTATCATGACAGCATATAAAACACAAGGTTGTTTTCTTGACAGAAAAGATGATACATTTGGCAAAAAGAAAGCTACTTCAAACGCTGTTTCAACTCTTCCATAAAAAGCACCCAGTAGTAAAAAGCATTTGAAGTAAAATGTCAGGTCTCTGTAACCAAAGGAGCTGTAATATTTAGCACCAGCAAGGGTGAAAGGTCACCTTTCAATATTCCAGGCTCTTTCCCACCAGCTCCCTTCCAATCTGCTGCCTGGCTAAAGCAAGGAAGCACTTGGTACTGGTTTACTGCACACCAAGTGGGTAAAGGCTGCACCTCCTGATCCCCTTGAAGAGAACTGGGGAGAATGGGGGAGGTGACTGGAAGAAACTCATCACAAATCAGCAACAAACTGCTGTTCTGGTCTCTAATTCTGCCATGCCTGACACCAACTCAGTCAACATAGATGGGTTTGGTTTTGAAATTGGGGGATTGGTAGAAATTTTCATGCATAAACTAAAGCCCATGCTACAGCTTTGATAGGTGCTAGGCTTGGTTTGTGGGGTTTGGTTTGTTGGGCTTTTCTTTTCATTTAAAGGAGGTGTCTTTGGAGGTGTGGGAAAGGAATGGGGTAAGATTTCAGAAATCTTCTGCAGAGTAAGTTTAGTGTCAAGACCAAACAATGCTATTTAGTGCATAGGGTTAGCCCACCCCATCAGAAGAACTGCATTAAAAATCCCCAACCTTGCTTCTACCTCAAATTACCTGAGAGGCCTGTCATGGGACTAGCAGTGCATTTGCCCAATTTTACCTCTACATACTCATTTTATTTGACAGACTTTTTCAGCTGTACTTTAACTAAGAGCATTACAGATTGTCCTAAGGTGTCATGAAGCCAGAATTCCGTGCCTCAAACCCTACCATATCTGTCAGAATGCAGAAGGAGTGACTGTCATTGATGGGAATAGTCATACCCTGAGAATTCTAGTTCTCCATTTGCTCATTTCCTTTGACACTTTTCAGTATGGGAGCACATGAAAACAGTTCCTGGTGCTGCCATCCCCACATCTGAAATACCTCTGGTAACCTACTATTTGAGATGCTGTTCAGCTTCACAGCCATGGCTGAGCTGGAGTATGTATCTCAAAGAAATTCAGCCACTTTGCTGTGGACAACAAACACAGCAAATCCTCACCAGAATGGCAAGGTTTATCTTCATGGGAGCTCTTGGTGAATTTTAAACTGCTGGGTTTTTCAATGAGTAAAAAATAACATTCGATTGGTGCTTTGATATGACAACTTCACAGCTCTGTTTCTTCCAGCGTTGTAATGGGATAACTTTATAGCAGTGTTCATTTGAACAAGTTTAATGGTGAAAAAATCCCAGGTTCAATCTTCCCCTTTAATTAGACCTCATTGGTATTTCAGAGACTAGTTATTTTTCACAAATTTTGCTTAAGATTAAAAGTTACTCTTCCCAGCTGACCACCCAGCAAAGATAAAGCAGCCCTGCCACCTTCCCCAGATGGCTGTTGGTCCTTCATCCTCCTTCCAGAAGCAGCACAAAGGACAACCACCAGCTTTACATAAAGCAGTTCACCTTCATTGATGGCAAAATGAGTTGTCCTCTGAGTGCAGACGCATTCACAGATTCACAGATACTAGGGGTTGGAAGGGACCTAGAAGATCATCTAGTCCAACCCCCCTGCCAGAGCAGGAT
>JAOEGS010014132.1:0-33048 GCA_025447755.1 Corythornis vintsioides
CTCACCTCTCTCCTCTTCCCCCCTCCTCATCCGCCCCCCTCCCCTCCACTCCACTCCTCCCCTCTCCTCTCCTCTCCTCCCCCCTCCTCTCCTCTCCTCTCCTCTCCTCTCCTCTCCTCTCCTCTCCTCTCCTCTCCTCTCCTCTCCTCCGCTGGGCACTGCCACTGCTCTAGGACCTGGAGCAGACATCGCTCCCATAGCTCTCGCTGGGACATGCCAGGCATGCGCTCCCAGCTTCCCAAATATAGCCCGGCACAGAGAGGCGGAGGCAGCTGCTCGGGGTGTGGGGATGGCCACACTTCCCACCCCGCTCCCCTCATGGATCTGAAACCTCCCCGCTTTGTGATGAGGATTAACTATTCAGCTGGTGCTGCACGGAAGGATGGGGGGGATGTTGATCCCCCAAAGACCCCGTGTGCTGGATGAAGTGGAAATGACCCATCTCAGCATGCAGTGAGCTGGGGGCACGGGAAGCCACACTGCCCTGGTCGGCAGGGCTGGCAGCTGGTGGGATCCCGGGAATCTGTGAGCTGGAAAGTTTTAACTTAGTTTGGAAATAGCTTTGCAAATGACTGCTTTTCACAGCCTAAACTGTTTGGATTATGCATTGCTTTCTCAATAACATAGCTGTATTTTTTTCCTGCCCCAGCAGTCTGTGGAATATTTTCTGGTTGGGGAAATATTTTTTTTCCATTTGCTTCATCACACAACTGCTTTAGCTGCTCTTTTTCCTCATCCAGCCTCACTTCTTTATCTTGCCGGGATAAAACCCCTGTGTCTGTCCTGAAGGATTTCCTCCCTCTACATCTCACCACAGGCTGGAGGCTGAACTGAGCCCCAGCTGGGCTCGCTGCTGCCAGAGCCAGGGTGCTCCTCTGGTGGGGGCCATGCCCGCTGCTGCCCCACTGCTTAAATTCTTTAATAACAAAGCAGAATTATCTTATTTGGGTATTTCTATAGCTCTTTGTGATAATTACACACTTTGAAGTAGTACCTCTTTGGCTACAGTTAGGCAGAAGATGATGCTGTAACACTAAACCAGGTGGGAAGGGTTAAAATGACTTTCAATTAAGTGATTCCCTTGGTCCCACTTGCTGTAAGATCATACAGCCCTGGCATCCTTGCTGACCCGGCCAGGCTGCAACTGTGCATGCCCGGGCATCCTGGCAGGCAGGAGGGATGCTTTGTGCTCTCCTTTCCCCCATGCTTTGCTGCAGGAAAGCAGCAGGAACACTATAATACTCTCAGCAAAACCTCTTTAGGAGCCCAGGGTAGTCTTGTAGCCATCACAGGGGCATCACTGAGCTCTGTGCCTGGCTCAGGATAGTTGGCAGCTTCTCCACACAGCAAAGAGCAGACCAGACCCCAGCAGAGAAGCTCATGCTCAAATCCAAGCCTCTCCTGGGAATTCCTGTGTGCTCTGTCTGGGAAGCACCCAGTCAGACACTGGGGAAGAACCAACAGCTCCCAGCATGCTCCTTCCCCTGCTTCTGCCTCTGTTGAAGGGCAGTGGTACCAGCGTGGGGGGAGCAAAGAGTGCTCCAGAAAAAGAACCTCCCCTGCCCAAAAATAGCTTGCAAAATGGTTGCTGGCCCAGTGGTGGGGACAGTGGCCAATTTTCACTGTAGCACAAACCAGCCACAGACCCCTCTGCCCCACCGGTCTGCCAGCAAACATCCCCAGTGCCCCAATTCCTCGCCAACAGGTCTCAGTGGCACAGGCTGTAATTGCCTGGCATTTCCAGCCTGACCGCCGGGCGTTTGCCTGTAATTAGCTCTTGGGATTTAGGAGCTCGTATGATCCAGGGTTATCGTTAGCCACCAGAGCCGTGCTGGGATTTAAAGGGACGATGTGGCTATTTGCATATCTACCACCTCGGTGTGCTGTTGCTGTCGTCCGATGCATTAAATAGAAAGATGAGTCCCTCCCCAAAGCCTGTGCACGTCCTCGCCCTGCTGTGGGTGCATTTTTGAGCAGAGACAATGCGGTTCCAAGCAAAGCAGGACAGATAGCAAATATTTCTGCCAGGACTTTTTGGTCTTTTTTGTCACTTCGGTTTTAGTGCCGAGTTCAAGGCTCCTGGTAGATGCTATAGGCAGCTCCTATAGCTCTGCGCTGCCCACTGCTTTCTCTTGCAAGCCATCATCCCCCATCTGCAGGCTCCCCCCGCCCTGTCACTGCCATCCCCCCAGCTCTGATCCTCACCCGGAGGGTCCTGGGAGGGGGTTCCACTGTGCCCAGTGCTGGCTTGGGCACGTACTCACGGGGTCTAGGGAAGCCAAGGCAGGGCAGCCCGCCAGCCCTCGTCCATCTGCACTTCTCCGCGGTCCCTCTGTTTTCGTCTCCTTCCCTCGCCTGCGACACTCCGGTGGGCAGAAATAGCCCCAAAACACGTGCCGCCTTCTGGGAAGCAGTGCCAGCTCCTGAGCAGCCCCCGTGCCCTGGGTACAGCCCTCTTTCAGGGACTCCCACTGGCACCTGTAGCACTAGAGGCACCAGCCCGGCACGGTGCCGGGGCACAGTCCAGTAACAGCTCTGGTGAGGAACATCTCTGATTATCCACCAAGATAATAAATTCTGCCTTAGAGTTTCTCACCTGGCAACAGTCACCAAGGAAACTCGGACGACTGTTGCGGGTCTCAGCTGGCACTGCCCGGGGGGGTCCCCGCAGCGCTGGCAGAGGGGTTCTGGCTGTATCCCAGACAGCTTGGCTGTGTGGGTGACGAGCCAGTGGCCAGCTCTGTAACCTGAGCCCAGGCCCGGCAAAGTGCCCATCAACCTGGGCTTGGCCCTCACGCCGCCTATCCCCGGTCAACTGTGAGTTTCAACAGATTTGGGGTGTATTTTGGGGTTTTCGTGGCAGTTGAGCCTTGTGTGTACACATCAGAAGGGGGGAACCCGGACCTGCCTCAGGCACCATGGGGGTTTCCCAGTCCCTGGTGCCTGTTTGGCCGGGGATTTTGGAAAATTAAAAGATTCAAAGCCCCAAGTGCTCAGACACCTCAGGGCATCCATCAATGCTGGAAGGAGAGCGGCTCTTGCTGCCCCTCAGGGAGGTCTTGATGCTGCAGCCAGGGCTGCCTGCCATGTGGCACTTCCCTATTTATAGCACCCGTGGTCATAGCTCTTCCTGTCCCCTGCCTGGATGTCCCCTGGCAGTGCCACCCTGAGGCACAGAGACACAAGCTGGTGCTTCCAGCAAGTCACTGCAGCTTTGGTATGGTTAATTCTGCAAAAGGCTTCCCAGCCCTGTGCTGTTTGCAAAACCTGCACTGCTGCTGGTCCCAGCAGGCTGCCAGCACCAGCACAGGAGCAACCGGGAAATGCCATCAGGCTGGGGACAGCACTTTGTCCCTGGGCCAGACTAAGGTGGCTGTGATGCAGCCATTGCCCTGCCATCAGTGGTGCAGGGCTGAATTGTTGCCCCAAATATTGTTGCGTGTGGCTGTGATATTGTTATGGAAACTTCTGTCAATCATTAACCTCATGCAGTTCTTTACCCATGTGTGGCTCTGGGGCAGCTCCCTTGCCTGAGGGTGGGTGCTGAGCTTTCCAGCAGCATGCAGGGCTGGAGTGGGGGCTTTACCCAGCCTGGGCATGCAGCCCTGGTGCCATCTCAGGACGGTGGCAACATCTTGGCATCCTCGGCCCATTGCTTGTCGAGGTGGTACTGCTGGAGCTGGGTGGTTTAGTGTGGACTGATGTGATCCAATGGGATCCCTGTTTTACTTTCCAGTGTGGCTTTTGGTCGGCCTCATGTCCTCATCTCTCCAGGCCCCAGTCCTGCCACCCACACTCCCTGTGGCTCAGATATCCTCATGCGGCCTCTTCTCTGCACAAAACAGTAGCAACGTGGCAGGGAGGGGAGCCCCAGCTGGGGAAACCTGAGGAGCAAGATAAGAGTTTCAAGGTTGCAGGTCAAGGAGTTACGGCTTTTTTAACTCTGCTCTCTGCCCTGTCGTCTAAATGTCTCCACCACCTCCCTTCTCACCGGCCACCTGCTTGGGCTGGTTGGTGTTTCTACTTTGAGTTGCACAGGAGCTGCTGCTGCTCAGGAGGTGCCCAAGGGGACACCAAATACAAGCAGGGAGTTGCAACATCACCTAGCCTGGTACAGAGGGGAAACCTGGGTGGGCAGAAGAACCATGCACCCCATGCAGGGGCTGATGCTTGCAGGGTCTGCAAAGAAACATTCACACAGGGATTAGGCAGTAACTGTCCAGGGGTGCTGTTGGTTAGAGGAAACTCTAATTCAACTGGAAACCCCACATGGGCTGTCAGACAATGTCCCCACCATAAGCCACTTAAGCCAGTGATGGAATCTAGAGGCTGACCAGTGCCATGCTGGTGCAGCCAGATGGGTAATGCAGTGCCATGCTGTGCTGCCAATGTAGTAGTGCCTGTGGCACTTCATGCCCCAGAGGCCGCCAGCCTGGGCTGACCCCCAGGATTAAGGAGGCTGTGGGGAGTAAGTAATTTAAATCCAGATTAGATTTAAGCAGCTACTACGCAAAGGGGATGTGAGCAGGGGCCACACAGCAGGGACGAGTGGGTGAGAGGCTGACTGGTGTTCCTGCAATGAAAGAAGGGGCTACTGGGGCAGTGTCCAGACAGTGGGGTCATGCACATGCCCACCCAGTATTTCCAAGGGGGTTGAGGATTGTCCCCAGGCTCGGCTTGTGAGCACCAGGCTGGAGGCAGCGGCGCTGGGCTATTGGATGGGGCATCCCAGGGTGAGAAGCTCCCTGCTATGGAGAGAAAGCACAGGCCGGAGGACATAGCCCAGGGACACAGCAGGCTGCTCACTTCGTAGGTGCTGAAGAGAGGCCATCTCACCGTGCAGGGCTGCCAAGCATGTTCCACCTCTTCTCCCACTGCTGGTCGTGGCTGCAGGCCATACAGGAGCCCATCAGGTAGGTCCCCATGCCTGCTCCTTCGGGGTCCCTGGGGTGAACAACAACTACCCACACGTTTGTCACCAGTGTGGGCACTGGTGCAGTTACAAGAGCGGTGACTGTCGCAGGAACCATCCCCAAGCCACAGAACAAGGCACACATGTGTCCTTGCTGCCTCTCCAGCAGGCAGGAGCTGGGCAGGGAATAGGCCAGAACGGGCAGAGCTATGCATGTGGGAACACTCCCAGCAGGATCTGCCCTGTGCAAAATCAGCAGTTCCCCAAGGAAGCTGGGCAGAATGAACTGAATCACCAGGGATGTCTGCCTATGTTGGGAGACCCAAGTTCATTCCCTGGGGACAGCACTGCACCAGCCCGGGCAGATGCTGCGGGTGGCAAGGGGGTTTATGGTCCTCTCCCATTGGGAAGGACATTGCTGTAATGTTGGAGATGGAGCTGTGCCACCCGTGCAGCCTGACCTGTAAGTTTAAGGAAGAAAAAGACACTATGAATGACTACTGTGGCTTGGCAATCACGGGGAAAACATTCTGCATGTGGCTTCAGTGGAGCACATCATTGTAGGCCAAATAGGACAGTTTCACAATAGGAAAATACATCCTGAGTCCAGACAGAAGCTTGTAAATTGTTCTTGCTACCCCTCCCTAGCTGTGTCTACTCACTGACAAGTAAGGACATCATGAGCAATCACTAACTGCATATAAGGAACAAGTTTTTTGACCTGTCTATATCATTGCTTAATCTTATATGTGAAAACAAGTCCTTGCTGTGGGAAGCAGACTGAAGGCCCTGCAGTGTGGCTGTCCCATGGAGCTGAGGTGGCTCCAGGTGCCTGTGCCTCCCCGGGCACTGTGGACTGTCCCTGCCCTCACCCTCATCTCAGCCAGAGCCTGTGTCACTTGTACTGTCCCTCTGCTGCCTGAACAAGCACTGTGCATTGCCTGGGAACCCTGGGACCAGCAGTGGTCATCACTCCCCAGGGAGCACAGCCTTTCCCTGGAATGCTCATCTGCTCTTGTCACCCTCCAGGAAGGTGACCCTCCTCGTCATGGGGCTGGACAACGCAGGGAAAACCTCTATCATTATGGACATAGAGAAAGGTGAGGAGCAGCACAGACCCAGAGCTGGCCTGAGCTGGAGGCAGCAGCTTTATGGTCCTTTGAAACCAAGTGCCAGAGGCTTGAAGGACCGAGACCCTTGAAATACAGCTGCTGGGCTGGGCAAGTGTGCAGGGCACTGGTCGTATCCCAGGCAGCCCTGGTAGCGTGAGTGGAGATGTGACCAGGGGAGGAGGAGGCACATGCTGCAGGGATGCTCTCGGGCTTGCTGTGCCAGCTCTCTGCCCTCTCCCTCGTGCAGCGCTGTCTGGAGAGGTGCTGCCTGCAGTGCAGCCTGTCCAGACCCACCTGCGAGTGGACAGGTTTGAAGTGACACTGGTGGACCTGCCTGGTGCCCAGCGCTCCCGCAGTGCCTGGCGCAGCCACTACAGCGAAGCCCATGGGATCCTCTTTGTCCTGGACTCCAGCGACCTGGCACGGATGGAGGAGGTCCGCAAGGTCCTGAACCGTGTCCTGAGCCATCCTGACATCTCCGGGAAGCCCATTTTACTGTAAGGCTGAGTCTCCAGGTTATGACCTGTAGGGTTTGGGATGGGGAGGGAGGGAGAACCATTTGCTGGGGTTGTGGGGTGTCTGGCCAGGCTCTTGCAAGCATGTGGTGCCCAGGGGACTGTCGGGCAATGCTGGGACATGGGGACCCCAGTGGTGGCATTGCTGGAGAGGAGCTGAGGGGCGGGGGCTCCAGGGCCGGGGCAATGCTTCGACTAATCGCAGCCAACCTGGGCGTAATTAAGAACCCAGCCGAGGCGCACAGAGGCCGGGGTGATGGCTGCGCTCCGCTTTCCCCCATGCCCCAGGCTGGCCAACAAGCAAGATGAGGCGACCGCCCTGCTGCCCTGCGAGCTGATCGAGCGCCTGTCCCTGGAGCGTCTGGTCAACGAGAACCGCTCTCCCTGCCGCATCGTGAGTGCGGAGGGACTGCCCCGCCCGCCCCGCTGCCCGCCGGGGCTGCCCCCGCCGGTCCCGCTCCCAGCAGGGGCTGACCCTGCCCCTCCGCCCCCAGGAACCCTGTGCCGCCAAGCGAGGCCACCTTGCCGGCCCGACCCGCGCCATCCTGCCGGGGCTGCGCTGGCTGCTCCGCGCATCTCTCGCCGCCCCGGTACCGCCGCCCGCCGCCGCCGTTTCACCGCCCGGCCTCGGCCTCAGAGCATCCCGCGGCCGACCGGCCAGCCGCAGGTGGGTGCAAGGCTCCGTGGGCGACACTGCTGGTCCCCGTCCTCCCTTTCCCTCCCCGCAGGGCTCGCTTCCATCACCCGCCGTGCTCTCGCCCTGCCAGGGATCCGCCGCCCCACGGAGAGGATGCCCCAGACAGTGAGGGGAAAACGGGGGAGCACCGTTCGCTGCGGCCGGTCCGCCGCTGCCTCCCCCTGGTAAGTCCCCTCGGGATGGCACGGGAATTCCGATACTGTCGCCTTATCCCCCTCGCCCTGCCCAGGAGGAGAGCATGAAGGGCCCCGGGAGGAGGAAGAGGAAGGTGAAGGTGAGGAAGAAGGGCTCGGGGCAGCCAAGCCCAGCCGAGGAGCCAGAGGGACCAGGAAGAGAGGGTGACAGCCGAGCAGGAGCTGCCAGGGGGCTGCTGCCCCCCAACAAGGTCAGACAGGAGGAATCGACTGTGCCCACTGGGCTGGCCACCTCCCATCCAGGTAAGAGGGAGCTGCGGGGGGTTGCTGACACCACTGGCACCAGGTCCCCCAGAGACACCCTGCAAGGCAGTCTTTGAACTCAGAAGCATGTCAGTATGCTGGACCACTGGTGCCCACCATCTCAGCTAGCTTTGATTGCAGATCACATGAGCTGGCTAATGGGAGTCTGACCAGGGAATAAGAGAAACATCTGAGCATCTACACAGGGGCTGATGCATGTAGATGATGGGGGACTGCAGATCCACCAACAGCAGTCCTCTCAGTTGGTTAGGTGACATCTCCATCTGTGCCTGGGTATGCTGCCTGAAATTTTGTGTTTCTCCATCCAGCACAGGGCATGAAGAAGAAAAAGAAGAAGAAAATCAAGAATAAAATCAAGTCACAGGAACCTGCCATGGAGCAGCCACATGAGGAGGTCTCAAGCACCTTTGGTTGGTATTTCCCAGGGCAGATTTTGCTGAAAATAGCCAGGGGGTCTGAACTGCTGGCAGCAGCACAAGAGCTGTGCTCCTTTGAAGGATACTCAGTGCAGGGACACGGGCACCAGCAAGCACTGCTGCAGGGCAAGGTGGGGGCTGTTGGGGAGAGAGAGAGAGATGCTGCTGCCTCTGCCTTTGGGTGGGATGCAGGGAGGCTACATGAGTGCACTGTGCTGGAGCCTGGTGTGTCTTTGCAGCCCTTGCTCAGTGCAGACTGCCAGGCTGGGCCCCAGAGGTGATGCCTGTGTTAGTGCCTGATCTCTTCCCTTTCTCCCAGACTTGTACCGACGGGCGATGCTGGCTCTGAAGATGAGGCAGGAACAGAGAAAGCAGCAGTCTGCCATTGTCCCCTGAACAAGAAATCATGTCACAGGGGATGTGTGGTTCCAGGAGAATCCAGACTGCAATAGCCTTGGGACCCATGCTCATGAAGGGATTCTGCAGTGATTGGCCAGGGCTGGCAGTTCTGGGCAATGGGTCCTGCAGCGTGAACAGCATCATTGTCCTCTGCATGGCTCAAAAACCAGGGATCTGCAGGAGTGAGCCAAAAGTCCCTTTGCAAAATGCCTCTCTGGCAGCTGTGCTGCAAATCCATCTGAAAAGGGAACAGCCAGCCACTTGCTGACCCCATGTTAGTATTCTGTGGATGACTCAGTCTGAACCCAACTGACTCTGTGGAAGAGAGGAAGATCAGAGCAAATATCCCCAGAGAAAACCCCATATCTTGCATTTTCCTATGCTCAGGCAAAGCTGTCTTCACAGGTCAGGGACTAACTTGGCCCCTCATTCAGTCCCTAGCTGCTGCCTGGACAAGTCTAATTTCCTGAGGGTGGGAGGGCAGTCACAAATGGTCTGCACAAGAGCCTCACCCAACCCCCAGCTACATCTGGTAGGGCTGTCAGGACCCCACTGTCAGGGTGGAGGAGGGTGATGCCATGTTTTCTGTGCATCCTTGCAACCCATCGGTGAAGGCTTAGTTCGATGGCAGGTGCTGGTGGAGAGTGCTGGAGGCTTCTTCCCCAGGTTCCCTCAGGGTGTGAGTCAGCTCTGTTTTCATGATTACTTATTAACAGGCAATACCTTCTCAGTCCAGGGGAATTAAAACCAGTAAAGCCCTTCCCTCAGTGAGGCTGAAAAGGGAAGAGAAACTCCAGCTACTCTGTGTCACCAGTCTGCTGTAAAGTTCTAGTTCTGCCAGATTCAATTGTCAGTGACTACAGGGATTAATTGTAAATAAATTGTAATTAATGAGCACAAATTAATACTGGCTTGTAAATACAGCACTTTTAGTAAACCCTTGTCTCTGTCTGGTGGATATCCCAGCCATGCTGGTGCTGTGGGCAATGTGGGGACCTGTGCTTGTTGCAGAGCCCCTTCTCCTGGGATGGGTCAGGCCATGTGTGCCCCTGCAGGGGCTGCTCTGGGCTGCCAGCCAAGCTCCTTCTGCTGTGGTCACAAACATCCATGGGTCCACAAGGAGAGAAGCTTTAAAAGTTTATCCCCTCTAAAAGCCACTCCATGCATACCCACTGGGTCTGGGAGGATACGAAGTCCTTCCATAAAGCCAGCACCCCAAACCAGGCCATAGGCACAGTGGGACTAAGGTTCACTCCAGTGCTTGCCCTAGTTCCCAGTGATGCAGGTCCACAGTGCAGGCACCAGTAGCCACACAGGGACACAGTGTGTTCCAAGTGAAACTGAAAGTCAGAAAAGATGGCCAGTGAGATAAATTCAAAGGCAGAATTGTCCCAGCTAGTGCTGCTGGGCTGCTAAATGCAACTTTCCCTGGGAGCCAGCTGCAAGAATCCAGTTAGGTTGATCTAACATATTTTCCCCAGGCATAATGATCCCCAGTGAGTGGTGCAGACAGGCAACTCAAATACATTTCAAAACTAAACCCCCATCCTGATGTTTCCATGGCTGTAGAGCAGCTAATCCCTACTGCAGCCAGGAGACAATCCTGGTCTGTACCAACCAGGAATACAACTTTTATCTTCTTCAGAAGGTGAGCAGCAACACCTCCGTGTTAAAAACAGTCTATCTCAAAACCAGAAACATCTCAGAAATGAAAGCTTGAGATCTATGAGATCAAAGATAATCTGAAAGGTATTAATTAATGGCCACTCCATGCCATGGGGTAATGGGCTGGGTTGCTCCTGCTATGCATGAAAAACAGTGGCTTTAACAGGAGGGTGCACACCTGGTGCAGGCAGAGTGGACACTTTTCCATCCTTCTCCTCCTACCATTCATCTTACAGCCTGATAGCTGATTAAGCAGCAAGGGAAGGAGGTCTCTGGAAGGTCCGATCCTCAGTGGCACTGCTTGCAAGGTGCAGCCCTGCCCAGACCAGTCCCAGAATGTCCAATCTGCAGGTGCACCAGAGCCAGGCATGGTGCCCAGCAGCAGTGCTTGCCTTGGGGAGATGTCCCCAAAAATGAGGTGGTGGTGAGTGGCACCCTCCCACAAATCTTGGGTTTGTTAGAAAGTGCTGAGAAGGAGGAAGTGATGTAACAGCAACTGCCTCAGGGAGACCCACCTTCTGTCTACTGATGTAGAAAGTAAATTAGATCAACAGCATTTTCTGTGGGGAGGACTGGAGTTGGCTGGATGAAACACCAAGGCTTGCATTTCAGCATTTTTGTATTACCTAGCACATCCTTCTTTTCAGGTTTGCAGAAGGGCTGTCTCAGGAGGGCTGGGTAGGCAAAACCTGGCTCCTGCTTTCACGAGAGCTTTCAGGGTGCCTCAGCCTGGGCTGCAGCTGCATTTGTTCCAAACTGGTGATGCAGAATGGTGTGAATTTTGTGTGTCTGTTTCCCAGTTCCCCTCAAATTTCAGGGAACCCACGGCTGTTGGCATGGCTACCAGCAGCTCTCTCCATGGCAAGTGTCCTGATGGATGGATGGAGGCTGCGCTTGTCTGAGTTTTGCAGAAGTTGGTGCTGGTTTGTGTGGTGCCTGAAGGAGGTGAAGAGATGTTTCAGTAAGTGCCTGTGGGCACACACCTACACTGGGGCACGGCTGGCCCCACCTCCTCATACCAACATTGCTTTGCACAATTGTTTTTTTTTTCCTGGTTCCTGTAATCACTATCAATATTTATCTGTGTGGGCTGAAATTTGGAGGAGAAATTGGTAGGACAGAGACTACTGCTCCTTTGAGAAAAGGGCTGGGAAGAGCATTTCTTGGACAGTGCTAGGAACACTTCTGAGTCCTCCTGTATACAGCACACGACCAAGCTTTCTGGGCAGCAGGAGACCTGAAAGATGGGACTTTGTGGCCAGGCTGTCAGCACCTCTGGTTGCACCCACAGCCCTGCTGTGCCTTTTCTCACTTCTTTATGCTTTATTTTCTGCCCACTGGCTGGGCTTAGCCAGCAATTACACTTTATTTTTAATGCCTCCTTGCTCCTCTCTGCCCCCAGGAGGTGATGGGGAAAGGAACATTGATACTGAGAGCACCTCTGAAAGCCCTTGACTTGTCCCACAAGTGTGGACAGGGCAGGAGGTAGCACCACAACAAGTTGGTGTTGAGACACTCTATCTCTCCTGCTGTACATCCACTGATGGATTTTATTAATTAAAAACTCAACTGTGTATTTTTTTTCCCCCTATGAGCTTTTCTGGAGGAGTGTGAACCATTCTGGGTCTCACCATCATTTCCAGCTTTCAGATGCAGAGATTCTTTGGGAGTCAGCTTTCCTCCTGCCCACAGTGAGGATACCTCATGCTCCAAGGGGCAGGACAGGCAAGGTGAGCCTGTTCTTGGGGTGCTCCACATATTGGGGAGCCATGGAGTAGTATGACCCAGCAGCAGCCAGGCCTGATGAAGGGAAACAACAAAGAGGAAAAGATTTGTGATTATGTGAAAAACATGACAGTTTTTTGTCTGTTCCTTCAATAACCCAAAATTACAGGAGGGGGAGCCAGAAAGATGCTTCCCAGACACTGGAATATCAACATTGATTTAGGGCTGTAAAAGCAATTAAGTGCAAGTGTGAGCTATCCTCAGTAACGGGTGTTTTGCAGGGTAAATGAAACAGGTCACACCCCAACAGGTGCTGAGGGAACTTCTCATTCCCCACCAGCCACTCTGTAGATCTCATCATGTTTTCTAAGATATATAAGCAGCCAGGGCAAGGCAAGGACTTTCCTGGGGACAGAGCCTGGGACTTGGGGTGGCAAAAGCCTTTCACATGCAACTCTTCACTCTCTGTTCTGGATTAAAGGTAAAAAATAATTAATAAAAATGTTCCCACAGAATCAGTGGCTGGTGGGGTAGCGAGCAGCTGCTGCTCCCTGGATTTGCTATCCCTGGGGAAAGGGTTGGAGGTTGTGCTCCTCAAGCAGAGCTAAGGTGTGGGGCCCTCTCTCAGGTTACACTGGTGCTGAAACCTGGTTACAGCAGGTATATACTTAAATAAATATATGTGAGCAAGGTTAGTGGACTTTAAACCTTGTTATGAGTATTTATGTTGATAAAGGACTGGAGTGTTGCTTTTGTTTTTTTTTATAAGCTTGAGAAGCTGGTTTTTATATACCCTTTCCCATCTTTGCAGCTCCTACCCTCTGACTAGGGTAGGCTGGGTGCCAACATGCTCTTGTGGCACTTTCCTAGCTAAAAAGGAAGTGTTGAGAAATTTTTATTTTATTTTATTTTTTTCCTGTGTAAGCACACTAAGGCACAGCCAATTTCTTTGAGATCATTCAAAATTAGTGAGCTGAAAAATGCCAGCCTGTGATATCAGGCAGCTTTCGCCCCCTTCCAGCTCTCAGAAGCTGCATGTATTGAATAATGAATAACTACTCACAGGGTTTCTTTTGGTCTTTTGGTATCAGTTGTAGATTCCCTGTTTTACTACATTAAAAATGAGAGCTGGAGTGTTTGCTGTCATGTACTCTGTGGAACTGTTAGGAAAAAAACCCCGCTTAATTAGGTGAGAGTAACTCCCCAAGCTTTTCTTGATTGTTATGAAAGAGGCTATTAAGACTTTGCAGGGAAAAAAGAAGATAATGAGGACTGAAAATTAAGAAAATATGAAAACTTTCCATTTCTAGGTTAAATGAGCCTTGTTGGAGACATTATTGCTGGCAGGAGGAGGAAGGATATAATCAAATTTATTTAATAGATGTATTTGTCTTGGGGCACAAGGGAACATGGTGGAGTCTAAAGCATACAGATTTGTCACATCATGTGCTAAATATAAATTTTTTTTAAAACCTCTTATAAAAAGCTTGTTTTTTAAAAGGGAAATTCTGTTAACTAGAATTGGTAGTCTTTCATAAATTATCACTCTGTAAGTTGCTGCATATTTGAATAGGTTATTTCAGACTATAAGGGGGAAAGTACCTCTTGAAAAAGACTATCTGTGTATTAATTAGAAGGGCTTTTGCTACAGAATGTCACTGACTGTGGGATCAAGAGCCAATTTATTAACCAGAAGTTTTCATTTTATAGTCATCTTCAGCAATCAGAGCTCAGGCCTTGTCTGTGTGAGAACTTTCACCTTATTAAGCTGCATTTATGTTTCAGTGCAGCTGGGTTTAGCAAGGCTCTAGCCCAAATCCCTGACTTGTGATATAAATCTTTTTCTTGCTACCCATGCTGTGCTTTGCATTCGATTTTACAACCTCCCTCTCATATGTAGAGCAGATGTAGGAAGATATTTAGGGGATGAATTTGTATGTCTTCTATTAGGTTGGTTTGGTTTTTGTTTTTTGTTTTTTTTTTTTTTGCTGGGCTTGTGTTCATAGATAGCAAAATACAGCTGCTGCACAGTCTTGCACCAGCATCTGAACCCTATTCCCTACTCCAGCAAAGAAAACTGCTGAGGGAGTAATAAATAGATTTTTTAACTGGACTTGGGCTGGAGCAAAGCATATTCAGATCCCCTTGCTTGATGGACAGTGCAGTGTAGCTACTGCTGCTGCCAAGTTAACTCCGTAGTGCTCAGTGCGGGCTCTGAACTTGTCCCTTTCTTCCTTTTCCAGGAAGGCTGGGAAAGCCTGGAGCACTGTGGGGAGGTCCCTGCTGCAGGTTGTGATTTCCCAGAGGAAGCCTGAAGCAGGTGGTTTTGGCACAGCCTGAGAGGCAGGACTTTGGAAGCTGGCAATGCGTGATGCTCTCCAGCAGTGCTTGAGGTGGGGGGAGGATGGGGTGTGTGGGCTCTGAGGGAAGTTCTCGGGCATGCTGCTGTGCAAGCCCCTCTGCACAGAGTTACTGGCTTCCTTCTCTCGTGGCTGTTTTGCAAGTGTGATGCAATTGCTCCTCGTAACACCCTTGATGTCATGCTCAGTGCTCGCTGGCCCATCCCAGCCGAGACCTGCTATTTCCAGGCAGATGGATGCTGGAGAAGGAAGAAGGCTACACCCTGCCCTAGTGAGGGGTTATGAGAAATACCAGAGATGGCAGCAGCTAAAGGTCATGTGTAGGACTCTCAGATGCAGTGTTTTGTGTGGCTTTGGCTGCCTTCAGGAAGCAGACCTGGCCCCGTGCCTGGTGGTCAGCCCATGCAGGCAGGGTAAGCAGAGACCACTGCAGGGTGGGTTTGAAAGCCTCAGATGAGGATAGGGATTCTGCCTTGGGATCTGCTGGAAAAATGTTCTCATTTATCATGAAACAACTTCTGTCACTAAACTGGTGAAGTATCTTACTCAGGTGAAGAGGAGGAAAAAAAAAACCTAGAGGAGTCAGTTCCTACTTAGTATCCACCAAGAAAGGTAGAGAAGGCACACATTGGACAGAACCCTACCAGTCTTTGCAGACTGCTGTGACTGAAGCAGCACTGAGCATGGAGTCAGACATTCCTGGATGAAGATGGCACTGGGATGGTTCTCAGTGGGGTAGGGGAAAATAGCTTTGAATGTGGCAGCTAGAGCGAGTGTCCTTTCCCTGATCTTCTTGCCCAACATGAGTAGGAGCTCCACATGCAACAAGTCAACAGGCAGGTCATGTCATTATAATAAATAAGCAGTCAATTTAAATAGTTGGATTAACAAGATCCACTTCAAGCCATCACATCATTAAAGATAAATCTGTAGTACACGTCAGGAGGTGAGATGGACCTTGAAGAGAAGCAATACATCTCCATTGACTTCATAGTCTTCCAAATATTATAAAAAGCCATTTTAAAAAAGGCTTAAGGTATTGAACCGATTGCAGGTTCTTTCAAAGACAACGCTCATCCTCTAAATGGCCACAGGGTGGCAGAAGAAGCAAAGAACACTGCAAAATAAGTGTTTAAAAAAACCCAACCAAAAACAGCGAGACTTAGAGTGTGACCCCAGGTTAGCGAGACTCAGCCTCACCTCCTAAGCTGCCTCCTATGAACTGGGGTTTAGAAGCCCCTGTCGCTCTGAACATTAAAAAACAGGGGTTACAGGACAGGAGAACAGTTTTATGAAAGGATTTGATGGATTCTTTCAAGTCGTGAGTTGTCTATAGCAATCCCTTGGGTCTCCCTGTTCACGCCCTAGTTGGCAGACTGCTGAGAGCTTGGCTGATGTACTGGGTAACTAGTTTTTGATGGTAGCTGAAGTGGTGCTGGGTCCCAGCTGAGCTGTACTGTGTGAAATTCATGGGAGGAAGGTCCCCTTGCCGTGGGCAGGGCATGCCTGGACAAAGGATGGAGTATTGCCAGCTCTGTGCAGGGGCCCTCTTTGGTATCCTGAGCTGTGTGTGTTACCTGCATGGGGACTGACTGAGGCAGCAAAAGGTGCTTTAAAAAACAGATTTGCTTGTAAAAGACCTGGGAGGTGATATGTGAGTTCCTACCAGATCAGCGACTGAATCATGCAGGTTGTTTCAGGGTGTGAAAAAGCCCAGTCAGGGTTGTTTTGTTTCCTCACTGTGGGATGGGTTCTGCTGAGATAGGGGTTTTGCTGCCCCAGGGCCATTGTGTCAGCAGCAAAAGCGGGGGTGATATTTCCCTTGATTTCTCTGGTGAAATCATGCCTTTGCCTTTGCAGGGTCAGCAGGGAGACATGTGGATTTAAGCAGTCTGGTCCACGGCAGGAGACTAAGTTCTGCTCTGGCTAGGTAGAGGAGAACAAATGTTTGTCTGTACTTGCTTCCCAGCTCTGGTGACTTCTTTCATCTGGAAGAGGGTCTTTCTCTGACACCTCAGCTACAGCCACTGTTTGCAATATGTTAGTTATGTCACTTACCTAGGTAATGCTGAATTCCATATCACAGTCCCAGTCTCTCCTTTCAGTTCCAACTCCAGCAAACTTTAAAAAAAGTAGACAGCAGCATTTCAAACTAAACTGGATAAGGGCTGCAATTTGTATAGTACAGGAATTATAAAGGCAAGTGTAGACATATGGATTCTCTCTTCTGGTGGTGAGACCAAACTCCCTTCTTACCAGTAATGGAGTAACTGTATTTGTAGGAATATATAAGAGAAGGAAGGAATATATTATAGAAGAATAGAGTAGTTTATTCTATTGGGCCAGGTCAGCCAGGCCTTTGGAAACATGCAGGTGCTTGGCCTTAAAGGCTGTTGGTTTATTAGGTGTCACCAAGCTGTTCAATACCCATCACAGGGCACTGCAGCAGGAAAAAATATCTGAGAACATCAACTCCTTCTTCTAGCCAACACAAACAGGCCAGAAAACATGTCAGAAAGGTATATATAGTAAAAAAAAAAAAAAGGCAGTGCAAAAGCTGCAGTGCAGCGTTGCTCTAAGATTAGTTCTTTGTTGTTGTGTTGCGGGGGAGGGAAGTCTAGAGCTAAACTGGTTAGGCATTATATTGTGATGTTTACCAATTTCCATTCATTATTTTAAAGTGTATTTAAAAATGCCTGGCATTGTTTTCTGCTTTCCTCTGTTGTGGTTAGGCTTTTGTGTGGAAAGGTGAGTAACAGCACAGCTGCACAGAGAATAGTAGAAAGGTTGCACTCAGCATTCATATGAGTGCAGGTTGTCCCTTTGGGAACCCTGCATTGCTCAGAGGGGATGTGGGAGCTCTCTGTTGCTCTGGAATAACTGGGGTTAAAAAAAAACCCAAACCAGTAGTCTCCTGCCTGTCCAACACCTGACTGCTATTTTGGTGCTGCCCAGGGCAGGATTTCTGTGTGAGCTTAGATATATCATACTGTGTAAAACTGCCAGACAGTTGGTGCTTAAGTAGAGCAAATGTGACTCATTTTAGCCTTAGCAAAATCAATATGATACTATTCTTGCTTTCAAAATGCCAAGTGAAATATCTCTGTGTGTTTTCTTGGTTTCTGGAAACCCAAACCTATTCTCTGGGCCCAGCTGTGGTGCAACAAGGTGAGTTTTTATCAGTTTCCAGGGACAAACCTGCTTTAAAATACAGGCTGATGAAATGAGAGGGTTTTGGGGCATCATGGTCTTTCCTGGAGGTCCTCAGAGCTGCAAGCAAGAGATAGCAATGTGAAAACTCCCTGCCCTGTTCTTTGCAGAGCATTTTGCTTCAGAAAAGGCTGTTTTATTATCAGCAATAGCATTGTCCAAAAAAAGTAGTAGAAATATGTAGATTTTGTTGGATTACAACTCATCTTTCTCAATGTTGGTGGTTTATGTGGAAACAAATTATTCTCGTGCCCTGTGTCCTCTGGACTGGGGAGATAGATGCTGCTTGGAGGAAGCCACTTCAGAGGAGTGTAGTTTCCACGGGTGTTATCCCAGCCCAGAGGGAAGGGGACACTGGCCTGTGTGCTGCTGAAAGGCTGGAGATGCCAGGGAAGGTGGGGCAGATCTGGGCTCAGGGGCTGCCAAAGTGCCCCAGGGGTTGGGCTGGGTTTGCTGACTGTCAGAATTAACTAGCAGCCAGCCAAGTCGCTGCCTGAGGGGGGCTCTCCTGGTGTGTGCACCAACGCTCCTGGGGAGGGTAAAAGATCAAGAAACTTTAACCACCTTCTGTGGTCAGTTATGACTTGGGGAAAGTGCTCCAAGATGTGTTTATGATATTTGCTATAGCATGAGGGCAGTGGCTGGACTGTTGTACCAGAGGATGACAAGGAATGCTGTGACACGGGATGGAGGGGTCCTGCATTAAGTGTAAAATTGTACCCCATGTCTGTGGCTCCAGTGAGGGGTTGGAAGGTGGACAGAAGGGGTCTAACCACTGGCTCTTGAGCCATAAAGTGGGTGTTGGGCTCTTCTCCCAGGTAACTAGTGATGAGAGGAAATGGGCTTCAGTTGTGCCAGGGGAGGTTTAGGTTGGATATTAGGAAAATTTACTGAGAGACTGGTGAGGCCTTGGAACAGGCTGCCCAGGGATGTGGTGGAGTCACCATCCCTGGAGGCATTAAAAAAATCGTGTAGTTGTGGCACTTGAGGACATGGCTTAGTGAAAATGATAATGTTTAGTGGGCTTGACGATCCTGACGGTCGTTTCCAACCTTAATGATCCTATGACTCAGAGGGCCGCAGGGGTGATGCTTCTCTCCAGCCCCTTCTACATCCCTTCCCGCCGTTCATCAGCTCTCAGACCGTGCACCGGGCCAGCCCCGGGCTGTTCTCTGCCCGCGGCACTCCGAGCTCTCCCGGCCCAGCACTTGTCCCCGCGGCCGCTTCTCCTCCGGCACAGAGGGAACCGCCGCTGCCCCTGCACCCGTGAGGGGCCTCCGGCAGCCGCTACCCCCGCGGGCCAGCCCGGGGTGCTCTGCGCTGACCCCGGTCCCGCACTACAGCTCCCAGGCTGCTCCGGGGCGGGCGCTCCCGCCTCCCGGGCGGTGTCGGCGGGACAAAAGCGGGGGCGCGGGGGAAGTGCCGCCAGCCGAGGCGAGCGCGGCCGGGCCGAGCCGTGCCGGGCCCCGCGGCGGGGATGCTGCGCGGCCGGCGGCGGGGCCCGCGGGCAGCCTAGGAACCGAACCGAGCCGCGCCGAGCAGAACCGGGCGATGCGGCGGTGAGCGCGGCGGGGCCGGGCGCCGCCGCGATGCTCCGCCGCAGCCTCAGCCGCCTGGTGAGTGCGGGACCGGGGCGGGTACGGGGAAAAGTTCACTGCTATTATTTTTCGGGTTTCTTTTCCCATTCCTCTCTTTGTCGCATTTGTGCCGCCGGAGGGGGCGGACGTGTTGCAGCCCCGCGCCGGGGGTCGCCCGCGGCCGCAGCGCTCCGGGGCCGCTCCCGCCAGAGCCGCAGCCGCAGCTCCCTCCCTTGCGAAACCTCTGGGCTAGGGCCGTGCCCGCGCTGCGGCTCTTCATCAGAAGTTGCTTTTGCTGCGAGAACACAAACCTTAAAAAAAAAACCCCAACCCCAATGTATTTATTCCCTTCCAAAAAAACCAATCCCCAGTCTCTGAAGGAAGGGAGTTCTCGGTCCCTGGCAGCGTGCAGCCGAAATCGCGCGGTTCTAGGCCGGGAGGGGTGCAGTGCAGCAGTCGGGGGGTTTCCTGCTGCTTTTCCACCCGCTTCGTGTCCCCAAATACGTTAAAAAACCCTCCCGGCGCCACATCAGCTACTTAGAGATTTCACCGTGACCTCATTGCTTGGCCTGAACTCTGTAATTACTCTCTTTTTTTTTTTTTTTTTTTTTTAAAAAAAACTTCCTCCACAGCAAGCGCGGTAAAACCAGCGCTTTAAACATCATTTTTAGGGAGCTTCTGTTTGTTCATCGGCGTCATTTATTGCGCTATTAGTGCGTAGTTAACAAAGTTCCTCGAGTTTACACAGCAGGTAGATGCTGTGAGTACAGGGTATCCACCTGCGGAGGCTCAGAAGCTGTTTCCCGAGGCACGTTGCACCTCTTGGTACCCTGTTACCTACCAGAATAATGGACTCTGCCTGCAGCAGCCCTCAAGGATATTTTTTCCCATTTACTTTTGGTTCTGAGTGAGCTATTTGTGCTGCATTTCCTGGCTTCCAGTGCAAGGGACTCTAAATCTCTTTTTGAAGGCTAATCTCTTCTTGGAGGTAGCTCTGCAACGGTTCTAGGGGAAGGAAAATGGTTGTTTTTGCCATTTGGAGGTTGTGTGGCTGTGGCAGACGTTGGGTTAGCCCTGCAGAGAACACACCTATTGCAACAATTGTTTTGCAGCCCCAAGAAATAATGTGTGTTCTGAGTTTGTGATTTTTGAATCATAGAATCATTTGGTTGGAAGAGACCTTTAAGATCGAGTCCAACCTTTCACTCTGCACTGCCAGGGTCCCTAAACCATGTCCCCCAGCACCACATCCACACGGTTTCTAAACACTTCCAGGGATGGGGACTCCACCACCTCCCTGGGCAGCCCATAACTTGAATTGAATTTAGCTCTGCCTTGTGCTCCATGCTTCATGCCTTGCCCTCGTGGGAGGCTTTTTCCAAGTTGTATGGGAAGGTGTTTGGGGCATGAAGCATCTCCACTGGGTTCAGCTCAAAGCATTTTTAGGTGTCTGCTTCCCATGAGCAGGTACTGGCAGAGGTGCCTGGCTGGGCTCTGGCACCAGTATCTTCCTCACGTGTGAAGTGTGACCCCTGCGTTGCCCAGCTCCGTGCCACCTCTTGCAGTCCCTTGGCACACAGGGGATGCACTGCTGCTGGGGCATGGTGGCCGCTGGAGTGGAGAAGCAGCAGCCCTGGACACCAAACCCAGGTATTTCTAACCACTTTGTTCAGGGCAGAACATTTTATGTGTTTGGAAGGTTAGGAGTAGTTTTCTGATTAAGAGGAGCAACAGATCGGAGACAAGGGCCACACACTGGGGCATCTGTAGCACTGTCGAGGGGTTTTAGAGATTTTTATTTGCTTATTTTTTTTTCTACCTACTGGCATTGTAGGTAGCACTTGAGCAGCAACGGGCTGTATTATCAAGCTGGTGCAGGTGGCATGGGTCCCGGGCCTTGGGCAGATAGCAATTCCTGTGTGCTGCTGTGGCTCTGCCCTGTCCCCAGCCCTGCAAGGTCTCCCAGGAGGTTTGGATCTGTGTCCCCTCTCCTGATCTGAGGACAGCCCACAGCGATCTCCATGGAGGTATCCCCAAGATGCTGCCCTGCACCCAATCCTGTAAGGGTGGCACGGGGCTCCAAGGAGTGCTTGTGTGGCAGTGGCACTGCAGAAAATTTCCTGCAGTTATTAAAGGCTGCAGATTATCTGACACTTAAGATCCCATAGGGCTACTCAGATAAATGTTGTCACCTCTCCACTGCATGGTCTCTGCCAGAGGTCCATAAATACCAATCGTTATTAAAAATCCTGTTTATAGATGTATTTCACAGCTTAGGCACAGTGAATGTGCCTTTCCCTATCAAGATGACTGTGTCTGTTTCTTCCTCCCATCAACTTTTTTTTTTTTTCAGTCCTGGATAGGGTATAAAAGGGGATGGTAAAAACAGTAAGAAGGGCAGACTGGTTTAGGTGGGTCTGCTTTGCTACCCTGGGGGTGAAGACTGATGTTCTCTGCAAAAACAAATTGGATTCTGAACTTAACTTTACATGTCTGAAATAATCCCTGCTGAAGAATAGTGGGGCTGAGATCACTTGGAGGGGGGTATGGGATTGTATTGCCATGGTTAATCCACTTTCTGCAGATAGTGTCAACTTGAAATATAACTTTAATTCTTTTTTGGAAACATATTCTGGCATTGGAGTCTTATTTTTAGTCTCATGCTGCTTGTACAGCTGCTGGGAGGAGGATGCAGGAGTAGAGTGGGGGAAGCATGCTGGTGACCCAGGGAGAGGTTTGGGTCCATCTCCTTGTGCTGGGCTACTCATAGGACTGGGGTGAGTGCTGCTTGCTTCCAGACTTGCTCAACAGACACCTGGGAAGTGCTCTGCTATGTATCAAAGACAATGTGGGGTTTTTCCTTCATGACTTTTCCTGGAATCATCTGAAGTGTTCAGACAGCTGCAGTGAAGCTCCACAGCTCAGGTGCAGGGTCTGGTGAGGGGAACACCCTAGGATGCTCTCCCTCCTCTCAGGGTCCCCAGTGCTGGCTGAGTCCATCCTGACATTGCTGCCTGTGTGTTGTCTTGCCTCTGTGGTTAGTCCAGGTTGTTGCTCTGGCATTTTCCTATTCTTGTTTAAAACCCAGAGTAAATCAGAAAATAACAAACAGTCTGTAACTGGCAGCACAATTCTTTGTTTTGTGTGTTTGTGCAGTGTCTAACAACAGGACCTTGGTTGTGTTATTCCCTTTTAATTAAATACCCTGGGGCCTGATCCTCTTTCCAGTCTGTGCCTTGGTAAATCCCTGGTGTTTAGCAAGTGCTCGGTTGTTTATGAGCTGCTGAGTCTTGAGAACGTTTGCTTGATGTTGGGTGAAAAAGATGCCTCTTGGATGGATGTTCAGGGCTTGTCCCTGGGCTGGAGCCACGTTATGAGTCCAGCCTTTGTCTTGTAGGCTGGTTATGATGTTCCCTTCCTGCTTTTCTCCTGGGGTCTCCATCTATCTCTGCTGCATGGCTGCCAGCAATGGGGATGCTCCCAGGTTGGTCATGGGGCTGTAAGGGGTCCTTTGCCCTCTGCCATCCTCTTCTCCCTGGGACTTGTTGGCTCCTCCAGCTCAAGACTTGTCTCTTGATGTCCCCTCTGGAACACCTTGGGTTTGCCCACTTTACAGCAAAGGGCTGGCAAGGAAAGTGAAAGGCCAGCAAGGAAAACAAAAAGACTTTCCTTTGTGCAGCCCTGACCCCGAGGAGCTGCTTTTGTAACCGGCTGTCGCTCTGCATTTGCATTCCTGGTGCTGCTTTCAAGTGGAGCTTTTCCATCTGGGGCTCATTTTATCTAATTATAAAAAAAAAAATCGTGTGCAAACCACCACGTGGCAGGGTTGCAGGGGCCAGGCACTCAAAGCTGAGCTTCGGTGTCACTTGTGGCTTGTCACCTCTTGGGTGGGCTGCCCCAGACAGGCAATCTGGGCACTGCTTGGCCGCTTGCTTTGCATGCCCTGGCTGCTCCTGCCCTGCTGCTGGTGTCCTGCCAACAACAGGGAAAGGTTTCACTCATTAAAGTGCTTGCAAGTCACACAAGTTTCCTTTCCAAATCCTCACCCTTCCCAAAGCAGTAGGGGAACTCATCCTGTCCCTGCAGGAGGGGACTCACTTGCACATAATTATTGCCAGTGTGAGACTCGGGGCTCCATTTGGGCCCTGCTGTAGTTTTGCAAGGCCTCTTTGCATTTTCTTTTGAAGGTCATCTCATCCTGAGTGCTCCCCAACATCAGGAGGGGAGGCTGGTGCTGCTCAGAAAGATGATCTGGGTCAGGCTGGTGCATCAAAGGCAGAACCATTGCCAGGACCAGGTGATTTGGCCCCTTCTGTTCCCGAAGCCCTGGTGCCATTGGGAGGGAGGGAGGGAGAATGCAGGAGGAAGGCCCTTGGAGAAAATACCCTGACTAAACCAGAGGTTGGGGAGATGACTCGAGGGTGGGAAGGAGTGGGACAAGCAGTGATGCTGAGCCCTGTGGGGCAGAAACCACTGCAGGAAAATACCCCTATTGAGAGTTTTCCAAATGGCAGAAAAGGAGAAATGGCACTAAGTCATTTTTCAGAAGGGAAATTAAATTCCCCCTTGGCAACAGGGAGTAGGGGAAGAGAGGCAGGGGTGGCTGGGGAGAGCCCCTGGGGCTGCCCTCCAGCAGCTGCTGCCCACCCAGACCCTGCCAATCTCGGGGGGATGCTGTGGAATGTCCTGTGGGAGATTCTGAGTCTGGGGTGGAGGATGCTGATTTACACTCATATCTTTAGTTTCTGCAGCAAGTGTGTAAGAAGGCCTATTTTGGGACACAGACCACATCTGTGATTTTTCTTTCATGGTTGTTTTTGTTGGCTTTTATTTTTTTTTTTTAAGAGAATGTGAACCAAACATTCCACTGTGTGTGATTCCTAATAAGAAAGAGCATTGATAGGAGTTGAAAGCCTTGAGAACTGCTTCTTTTGTCCCACCCCACTCCAGGCAGAGTGAGCTGCCTGTCACATACCTTGTACCCAGCTGCCAAATTCTGCAAGCAGCATTTTGCTTTCACTAAGGTGACAAAACCCTGAGAGCAGCAAAGGTTGGTGCTGGGGTGTTTCTGTGACACCTGGTGGCAGTTCTGCTCGGGGGAATCCCACACTTCAAAAGAGTGTGGATTTTAATGAAGCTACTTGAATTTTTCATGAATGTTAGTGGGATTTGTAACATGTACTCAGTGTTGCATGTGCTTGGGGGCAGTTCCTCTACAGCAGCCCATGCTTGACCACAGAGAAGACAACTGAGGCCCAGAGTGGGAACCTGAATCTGAGAAAAGCTCTTCCCTGGAGTTGCAAGCCCTTCCTGGTGTCCCTACCCTGGAAAATGGGGACACACAAATCCCTGTAACTGTTCCTCTTTAACATTACAAAGCAGTCTCCTAATCATAGCCTTATTCCCAGAAATAGCTCAACCATTTGACTATAAATAAATAAAAATCAAACAAAAAAAAAAGCCCCACCAGTGGACAAGCAGTTGCATGGAAACATTCACGTGTGCAGTTAAAAGTTCAGAGAGGTTAGAAATGGCTGTAAGGAGAGACTGGAAAGCACTGATCAAACATTAATGATAAATGGTGCTGCCAGTGAAACCTGGGGTGTGCAGAAACTTCTCTGTAGAGTGTAACATGTATCTTGAGGCTGGGTTTTATTCTTTGCTCAAAACAGTTTTGGTCCTCAGCTGGTGTTTTGCTAAGAATAATAATGATTGTCTGGGCTTTGCAGGGAAGGTTGGGAGCTGGACGGGCTGGCAGGGAAATTGGCTGTTAACAATAAAAATGGTAAAAACAAACAGGCCATCTATTAATAGCAAGTTGTTTTGGTTTGGTTTTTTTTTTTTTCTTTTCAGCCTTGCCTTTAATTTCATCCTGTTGCCTTTGGTTTATGCACTTCCTTTCTGATCAAAACTGCTGCTTTCTGGCTGTAACTGTTGATGTCTCTGGTGGAGAGATTTAATTGAAATGTCAGTTGGCAGCAAAGCTCTCAGCCAGAAGAAACCTTCACACCAAAATCAGTTGTTCTGCTACTGACCACATTATTCAGCAATGCACTGCTGGGTCCTCGTGAGCATCTTCCTCCCACAGTGCTCCTGTTTGCATCTCTTATCTGCAGTGATTTGCAACAGAGAAACAGGTTTTGGCTGATAATTCCTTGGAGTGTGGGGCTCTGTGTCCCCCTGGGGGACTTTGACCCATTGTCAAAGAAAATACAGGAGTGGGGGGACATTTTGTGACACCTGCCACTGAGATTACCCACTGGAGGAGGTGGCATCACAGTGGCAGGGTAAGGGAGCCACCAAGCTGCTTCCTGAGGGTCTGGAAAGGGTGAATTTTCCAAGGAGCTGGGACACAGGGTGTCCAGGTGCATGATGAACCCATTTGCCTTTCCCTAGTTTGCTTGGGGGATTTTTCAAGGGAGTTTCCTGGATTTAGTTGTGTAAGAAGCTGGTGCTGAGGCCGGAGGGCAGCACAGAGGTTTTCCCACTTAGCTGAGTGTTTTGTTGTCCTCATTGCCAAAGGTACCCTGCCTGGGGGGAGTGGGTTGGGGAACAGCTCTTGCCGTGTGCTGGGACAGACTATCCTCAGGTGATACTAGAACACACTTAATATTTGGGTTTAAACTAAAATTTCCTTCTCATTGCTCACCTTAGAAATATTTACCTTCTTGGTGAGGTCTGCTGTTGGGAAGGATGGGCTAGGTTTTGCCAAGCAGGTTTTGCCAGTGCTGTAGGCAGAGTGTTGTGGACTTTACCTGCCTGTGCTGTCCCTGGCACCCAGACCTGGGCTCTCAGCTCTGCAGGTGCTGCCTATGTTGCACGGCAGCAGGAGAGCCCTGCTCTTGTCACCTGCAGCCTCTGCCTCATTCTTTGGCTCCTACATCTCTTGGAAATAGACAATATATAAAGATATATATTATTTTTTTCCCCTACTTTAATTGCTGTGCCTTACTAAGGTTAATTTTTTTTTTTTTCTACAGTTTTCCCTTGTTCTCTTGCAGATTTGCAGCTTTCTCTAACTTGTGGGGGCCGTGCAGATGCTGATGCCCAGCAGCTAAGGGTGCTGGTCTGGTCTGTCTGCTGGTCACACTGCTGGGTGGTGGTTGGCAGTGAGTGCTGTATGAAGGACATCCTGGTGGACTGTGCTGTGCCCAGACCACATCTTGTCTTTAGAGACACTTTGCCAATCAGAAAGCATGTCCTACTCTTTGGAATTAGGTAACAAAGACCCTGCTGCTCATGTTACTGATGATTGTGGCCATTTCTGTTTGGTTGTGAGGTCTTTTTAATTTTTATATAATAATTTCCCTCTTACAGCTTTACTCTCTCTGGTTCCTTGCACCCTTTCCCCAAGGCACACCCAGCAGCTCCCAGAGTAACCATTGCACTGCAGTTTGCTGAACTGCTTCGAATTATCCAACACACAACTGGCAAGTTGTTCAGTAGCACTTGCCTGAATTGCTTAAGGTTTGATTTGGGGCAGTTGGCACTTTGCTTTTTGTCAGAAACCCAACTCCCAGGCTTGTGCATGGCTCTGTTACACATGTTGCCATCACCCTTCAGTGGCAGGAGAGTGATGCTGCTACAGCCTGTGTGCCATTGTATAAAGCAAGCTGCTTTAAACCCCAGCTTACCGCCTTGTAGCCTGGGGAGACAGTGAAACTTCTCTGTTTTAAAAGGTCTCCTCTGGCCCCTGCCCTTGCCCTGCTCCTGCCAGGCAGCAGCACGGCTGCTGGGTCAGGAAAAACCTGTTTTGCCCAGAGGCTGCAATGACTTCAATATATATACACATTAAATATGCATGTATGCAATATATACACATTAAATATGCATGCATGCAATATATATAGGTGCATTAAAGATATATATTTTTTGCTAGTGAGCTGTTTCTCTGGCTTAGCCAAAACCCAGGGAGCTGCCAGCTGATGGTTGGATATTGAGCCCTGTGCCAGCAGCTCGGGCAGCAGGGGTGGGTGGGGAGAGGAGCTGGTTGCCCCTCTAACCAGGGGCTCACTGGTGGGAGGGAAGCAGCCCTGTGTTGTGGTTTGCCTCCCCTCCACCTTTTTTTTTTTTTTTTTATGCTCTGCTTGCTGCCAAGATGCTTCTCAGAACCAACACTGTGTAAAAAAAGCTGAATTTTGGCTCCTTACACAATCCCTTCTGCATGGGATTTGCAGTATGTCTGGCTCTGCTGGGCACCTGTTGCATCTTGCTGACTCCAGTGACTTTTTTTTCCCCCCAAACTTTAGTCATTTTGTTTGAGATGGATTTCCAGCCACAGCCAGTTCAGCCTAAAGCAAGCCTGCCCCTGACACCCAGCTGTAATTGATAGTGTTTGTAGAGACATTTGTCCTGCTCTCCTTATTGAAAGCTTAATGCACTTACTTTTGATCCAGCTGTTTGTAAAAGGGCTTTTTCTTTTTCTCTTGCAGCAGAAAGCAGGGCTAAGCACCTATGAAGCTGCCATAATTGAGTATTTTGGGTGCAAATCAGGCTTGTTATTTTTATTCACAACTTGAACAAGTTTTCTGTTAACCTCCTTAGTGGCCTTGGATGAGTAATGCTTCACTGAGGGCTTTTTGCTCTCTGACTTCAGCTGAATTTTGCAGGATCTATTGGCCAAACAGCCCTTGGTCTGACCCCAGTCTTGCTGTGGGAGGGCTTGGTAATTTCAGCTGTGTATTTTCAGTGAGCAGTCTTTCATTCTGGCCTATCTTAAAGTATGCTACACACCTAGAAGATTTTATAAGACTATTAAAGTGGGAAAGAGAGGCAACACTCACTGGGTAGATGTCATTTGTTTGCAGTATCGTGGCAAATGATCTGTGAAACAGGGATCCTGTTTTTCTTGTGCAGTAAAGAACTAGAAAACCTGAGTGATATGTGCAACAGGCAAGACTGGACAATTTGAAGCATTTTGCTGGTATTGCAGTCCAAGATCTTTTCAGCAGTGATAAAAACTCAGTACTGCTAGACTGCAGTGAGGCTGTGCTCCGCTGCCTGACTCTCAATTGTCTTAAGAGGTAAAAAAACCCCAGTCACACTGCTGGGAATTTAAAAGTAAGGGGCAAAACAAAGCAATTCCCTTTGTGAGCAGCCCTGCCATCTTTTATTATGATTTTTGTGTAATTCCTCCCTGGTACCTGCTGCCTGTAGGGGTGATGTGAGGTCCTGAGCACTGCTGGGGATCAGGCTGCACTGGGGGGGCACCTGCTTGGCACCAGCCCTGCTCTTATGAAGGCTGCAAAGCCAAGCTTGAAATGCAATATTGATTTTATTTATTTGTTTTATGGCTTACAGCATGGTGTTTTGCATGCCAGGTTTGTTCCCTCTGAGTTGTGGGAGGGTTTTGTGAGGTTTTTATTTTATATCTGCCCCCCTCCCCCTTCTTTCCAGCTCACCTTTTCTTATAAATGTTTGCTCAGGGAGGGACAGCAGCAAAATGAGCTGCAGAGCCCAGAGGGCTGTTGTCTGTGTATCAGCCAAGTCAGTGTTGTGGAGTGCATCACCGTGGGGCAGTTTCTCCCAGTGCAGTTGAATGGCTGGAAGTGAGACTTTCTGCTTGACAAGCACCCTTCTGGTAAGTGCAGGGTGGGAAGATTAGATGCTCAGAGAGGAAACTTTGGGTGAAAGTGCTTGTCTTGATAACTGTGAGAACAGGAACACCCTTATCCCAGTGCCCGACTAGGGAAACCAGTTGCTGGGACAGGGATGGCTGTGAGTCATGCCCTGTTTTCCTGCCCAGGATGGGATCACTTCTGCAGCTGATGGTAACTGGGATGGACCACACCAAAACCCCTCCAGCAGTAACCTCCAGCATCCTGGGGCCAGCTTAGACCTCCTCTCCCAGTACAAGCCCATGTGCCATGGGCGTTGCTGGTTGGGGGTGCTGGCTCAGCCCTGGGCAGTGTGTGTTTTGTTGCAGCTGCTCTGCAGCAACACTGCCCAGCCCGGCAGGAACATGAGCCAGAAGGATTTCCTGAAGATAAACAGTTCTAGGCCACATGTTGAGGATATCTCTCCTGCCTGGGTGAATTGCACTGATCCAGTGTTGTAGTGTAACTGCTGGCAGCCCCAAGGGTGAATCTCTTGGTTCCTCTGGTATCCGGAGATGAAAATACTGCCAGTGGGGGCTGAGGGGTGTGGAACTGATTTTGGCTGGGGAGCAAGGGTGAAGTAGGTGATTTCTCCCTCTCTTTCTCCTTTTATTTTCTATTTCTGTGGAAACTCTGCAGTGCAGCAAGGGGAGGGTTAGAAAATCACAGCTTTTTTTTTTTTTTTTTTCTTTTTTCTTTTGAGCAGGGAAATTTAACCTCAAGCAACATATTGGGACTGGGATCTCAGACCACAGGTACCCAATGGAAGGGCTGAGGGCACCTTGTGATGCTGGAGCAGGGCTCAGTTCTCCTGTGGTGGTGTGGTGGCAGTGTGGGGCTCAGCCCCCACCCCAACAGCCTGGACCTGTCATCCCATCCCTCCCAGTGGCACCACAGCCTCCCTGTGGGAAAGCCTGACCCAGGGGTATGTGGGCTGGGCAAGCCTGGGTACCAAGCCTTGCTTTTGGGGTCACAGCAGTGATGTACACCCTGCCTGGGGGTGGGCAGCCTCTGCCCCAGTGGGTGGGATTCTTCCCACGGGGGAAACTGCTCTGAGAAATGGGCTTCTGGCAGCTGGTAACCCAGGTCTGAAATGCTGGGAAAACCTAAGAAGGGAAAAAAATGTTTGTAGGTGGCAGAGGTCAGAGTAATGTCTGGCTGAGCTGCGATGCTAATGTGGTATTTAAGGTGGTTTTTCTTCTTTGTTTCCCTAACTGAAGAGCTCAGGCTTTCAGACAACCAAAAAGCAACAGGAAAACCAACAAATTATAGCTCTGCTGGCTGATGCAAGCATTGACAATTGCAAACTTGGAGGGTTTTTTTCCACTTTGCTCTTACTTTATTTTTTACCAGGGCAAATCACTGCTCTGAAGAACTTGCTGCCCTGCTAAAATAGCTGCCAGTGAGTGGGCAGACATATGTGCACAGCGTGAGCTGGGGAAAGGTTTGAAGACAGGAAGACCTCATCGTATTTGCTTTGTGACCTCTGTGAAACATTTGGCTTTTACTCAAAGTCTTTTTTTTTCTGTTCTCGAGTCTGAAGTGTTCTTATGAGCCCGAATTTCATATGCTGGCAGCATGCTGGTCAAACTTTACTTTTGGGCTGCCAAAAATAAAAATATGCTGCCTGTATTTCGAGATGAGCAATGGTTTCATAACCCTGGCTGCCAACGGAGCAGGGAAGAAGAATTGACATCCCAAAAACTTCCAAAGGTCAGTGGTTTTGTTTGAACAGGAGCGACAGATTTTACCCAGCATGGCAGCCCTGGAGTCACCTGGTCCCCAGTGACACCCCCTGGCTGTGGTCTAGGCTTGGGTTTTCTGCATTGGATGTGAAAGGGACTTTTTGCAAAGCTCTGCTGAGATGTGGCATGGTTGATGGGAAGCTGCAGGACTGTGGGGGGTGGGGCTATCATAGAATTATAGAATGGTAGGTGTTTTAAGGGACCTCCAAGTCCAACTCCTCTCCAGGGCAGGCCACACAGGACCAGATCCAGGTGGTTCTTGAAAGTCTCCAGAGAAGGAGACTCCACAACCTCTCTGGAGAGCCAGTTCCAGGCTCTGTCACCCTCACAGTAAAGAAGTTTTGCCTCATGTTGAGGTGAAACTTCAGATGATTCACCTTGTGACAATTGCCTTTGTCCTATCCCAGGGTAACACTGAAAAGAGACTGGCCCCTTCTTCTTGACACCCACCACGTTGTAAGCATGGTGTAAGCATTGATAAGATCCCCTCTCAGTATTCCCCAGGCTAAACAGCCCCATGTTTCTCAGCCTTTCCTCATGAGAGATGTTCCTGTCCCTTCGTCATATTTGTAGCCTCCATTGGACTCTCCAGTATTTCTCTGTCCCTCTTGAACTGGGGAGACCAGAACTGGCCACTGCTCCAGGTGTGGTCTCACCAGTGCAGAGTAGACTGAGAGGAGAACCTCCCTTGACCTGCTGGACACACTTTTCTTTATGCACCCCAGGATACCATTGGCCTTCCTGGCCACAAGGGCACATTGCTATTCCAGGTAGGCTGCTTCCAGATGGAAGAAAGAAAACCATAACTAGCCAAACTAACCCCACACCAAAAAAGTTCTTTTTGGCTGTCACCCTTGTACACAGTGCTTCCTGAATCCTGTAAATTTATTATCTGAGGAAAAATCTTTGTATTTCCTTTCTCCACCCTTCTTAAACTTTCAAGTAGCCCTTTCCCCTGTTCTCCCCGCCCCAGTGTCTCTCTGCTTTTATCAGTGGCTTTGTTGGCTAAGTCAGCTTTTCCAGGAAACTCAGCCTAGTTGGGTTCTGCTGTTCTCCAACCTGTTGTCCTTGGTGAAGGGGACCTTCCTGCAAGCTCTATGGTGAGACAGCATGTCCTTGGCATGGAGGGTACGTGGGGATGGGCTCTGGCCAGGGCACCTCGTGTCACTGGATGCACCTCGACTTGCATTGAGGATGGTGCAAGGTGGGCCAATGATGCTCTGCTAGAGCTCTTCATCCTCTGCCTTGTCATCCCTGACAGGGGACCTGGGATGAGGTGTGGGTGTTGAGCCCCATCATGTGTTCTCCATGGTTTTTAAAAAAAAAGGATCAGTCCTTTTGGGGGTTGGACTAGCTGACCTCTAAAGGTCCCCTCCAACTCGCATCATTCTATGATTTTTCTCCATGACTCCTCTTTTGTTCTTGCTTCTGGTTCTGCTTGGTCTGGGGGCTTGTGGTGTTACCTCCTGCTGCTCCTCTCAGCTGGAGCTGGCTTGACCCTGGCACTCACTACTTGGTGGTCCTGTTCTCTTTGCTTGAAATGCCAATAGGAGCTTCAGCCTCAACAGAGAAGGAATATACTGGTTCAAATTTGAACTTTTGCTTTCCCAAGGTGCCAGCTTTCCTGCTTCTACTTAGGGATGAGCAGTGAAAGTCATCTCTGGTGGGAAACAAGCTTGGGAGCTGTGCTCACCTTCAGCCCTTCCTTCTGAACCTATGGGCTCTCAGTAGTTTACAGGCAGTGGTGTTTGTTTTTCCCTGTTATCGACCCTTTCCCATGGGCACAGGGGAGAGCAGTTGGGGTTGATCCTGATCGATGGATTTCTCTTTCTGCACCAGGAGTTCTGCCTGAAGATGTGGTCGGTGTGGGTAAGCACAGTCTGAGCTGCTCAATCATGAAGAATTTTCTCTAAGTGTCTTACTACTTGCATAGAACTAAGGACAGAAAGGAACAGAAGAATTGGCATGAAAAGAATCAATTAAAAATATATCAGTTGGGCACGGAGTTTGGTTTGCTGAGTGACCTTCTGAGACTGCTGGACTGTTTGGGGAGGTTATGGTAAATTTGAGGAGGCTTTTTAAGATTGTGGATATGGGGTTTTTTAAGTGGTTTGAGGGGAGAAATAGAAGGGGAGCTTGAACAGGCAGTTTTGGGAGGTGGTGGTGTTTTTGCAGGCTTTTTTTGTAATTCAGGTCGTCTTCTCTACTACTTCTATGATAAATGGAACAATACAGGAGTGATTAGACTTCAAACTGTTCATGAGATCTAAGCCAAGTAATGTGATCTAATCTTTCTTCTGCATGTATTTAATATAAGCTGTGATTTCATTCAAATGTTTGAGCTTTGTACTTGTACCATATATTTATCTCTGGTTTTAGCAGATTTTTTTTTTTAAATGCCTGTGTTTTTTATTAGATCTTTTCTGTGAGATACTTGTGTTTACTTTGTAGCTTTAAAGATATCTCCAGCAAATGTGAAAGGAGGAGTTTTTGATTAGTTCTGGTTTAGGTGCCTTCTGAAACTCCAGTAAATCAAATGCTGGGGTGATTTTTTTTTTTTTTTTTTTTTTTTTTTTTGTTTCTTCTTGTTCCTTTTTTTTTGAAAGGGGGCAGCAGGGAGGACAGCCCCATTTTTTTCCTATTGGGGGGTTAATTAAAAAC
>JAOEGS010014132.1:33148-117405 GCA_025447755.1 Corythornis vintsioides
TTTGCTTCCTGCTGCTGCATTTTTCTGGAAATGGGGCCAGCAGGTAGCACAGACACTTGTTTTCCATATGGGGGATATAATTAAACACTGTTTTGCAGCCGCCCTAGAAACAGCCCACTTAGAGCAGCTCCTGCTGAAGAGCAGCTGCAGAGCACAGGGTCACCTCTCCCTTGAACTCAGTCGAACTCCATTAATTTTTTACCCAGGCTTGCTAATTTTTACCCAGGCTTGCAACTTTTAGCAAGAGCTGCCCGGGTGCTGTACGTGGTGCTCTGATGGATTCCCAGAAGTTTGGGAGGGTGGGTGGAGAGGAGCCCCTCTGGGAGGCAGGTGGGAGCTGTTGTGCAGGAGCTGGATGCATTAGAGAAGGGCACAGATGAAGAAAGAAAGAGGCATGAAGGGAGGTTGGCCCAAACTCAGATGAAGAATCTGGGGAGTGCTGGGGGCTTGAAACATAATTCCTGATGTAAAACTTGATGCAAGGCTCCAGTGGCTTCAGGTCAAAAATGATGTTGGGTCCTTCATTGCATCCATGGACTTCTTTTAACCCTAACCCGATGCCTTCCAATTGTACCTGTTCCTAACTCCTCAAAGGAAAGTTTATAGCAAAATGCCAAGCCTCAGCTGACCTTCCATGGGCATATTGCTGTGTGTAGATGGGCTTTTGAAAGTTGGACATCATAAGAGAATAGCCATTATCCCTAATGCCCCCTTTTCAGAACTGCTGCTTCTGGCAGTAAGTGGGCTCTATGCAATATAGAAAGCACAGGAAGGTCGGGCCATACTAAAATATTTAACAGGAATATGTTCTGTGCCTGAGTTTCACCCTGGCTCGAGGAAGGCCTTACTGCAGCAGCAGTCCTTTGCCCTGCCAGGCACGCAGCAGAGTGTGTGTGCCCACAGTTATTTATCACTGCAGCCTGGGTGCCTGGTCCTGCCCCAGTTCATGAGCTGCCAGCTCAGAAGGGTGTTATTGGCAGAGCAGTGTTGCCAGACTCATCTTCTTTACCTCCTCTGATTTCCTATGTTTCATTCTCTGTACTCTTCCAGCTGAACTCCTTCAGGAGAAGGCTGGTTTGGATGCTCTGCTGAAGGATTGATTTGCTAGGTTAGATGCTGGGGGAGCAGAGCAGGAGCCATGGACTGAAGCTTAAAACATTGCAGGAGACCTGCATCTTTGGGGCTGGTCTTGGAGCAAGGCAAAGAGGATGGTGGCTCTTCTCAAAAATACCTCTTTCTCTGTCTTGATTCCCTGTGTTGTGTTCCCCTGGGGTGCTGCTTTGTGTCTGTCTGCTGGGAGCTCTTCTGGGCACAGATAAGGCAGAGAGGGGACTGAGGCTGCTTACCAGCATCCCCAACTCCTCACAGCTTGGTGGGGGGATGCAGTGGTCCAGAGGCCATGGGCAGTCTGCTCATCCCTACCTGGAACCTCCTGGCTCTCCCAGTGTTCCTGTACAAACCACGCCTGGGTCACAGGGAGGTGATAAAGTGCAGCTTGGGGGCAATGCAGTTGTTTTTTAATCCTTTTGGCAGGCTTGGCTCTAAACATCAGAAGATACTCTGACTTTTGCTTGCACCAGCTGCCATTCCTGCACTGTGGGCTGTGGGCTTTATGAAACCTCACCAGTCAACGAGGCAGCAGCTTGAATTGTATCCCAAGTAATATTTTCCTCCTTTTTTTTTTTTTATTTTTTTTATTTATTTTTGTGATCAGAATTAAAATTTTGATGAAAGGCTGTTGAGAAAAGTCGTCTAAATCCTCTCCCTGCTAATCTGCACATTTTACAATTTTCCTCAAAGCCTAGCAGTTACCTCCTAAATCTCCTCTTAAGTGTCCATTGAGAGCCGTTATTAAGACTTCACAATCCATTAGCAGCCAGTCGAGGTGGGATTGTCAAGCTAAGAGCTTTTAATTTGCCCCACACCGGTGCCATCCAGGTGCTGGATCCAACTGTGGCCTGAGCCCTTTGGGGTGTTAACCTGACAGTGACATGGTGAGGGAATGGGAAATGAGATGCTGGGAGAGGTGGGAGTGTGGTTAGGTCACAGAGCAGGGACTTCTTGATGTTTACATAATCTGAAGGGTGGGTGTCAAGTAGAAGGGGCCACAGAATCACAGAATGTCAGGGGTTGGAAGGGACCTAGAAGATCATCCAGTCCAACCCCCCTGCCAGAGCAGGGGCACCTAGACCAAGTCACCCAGGAACAGATCCAGGCGGGTCTTGAGTGTCTCCAGAGATGGAGACTCCACAACCTCCCTGGGCAGCCTTTTTTCAGTGGTGCCCTGAGACAGGATGAGACCTAATATAACATGGGAAGTTCCACCTCATCATGGGGAATAATGTCTTCACTGTGATAGAGCCTGGAACAGGCTGGCCAGAGAGGTTGTGGAGTCTCCTTCTCTAGAGATGTTCAAAACCCACCTGAATCTGGTCCTGTGTGGCCTGCCCTGGGTGTTCCTGTGTGTCAGGGGGGTTGGACTCCATGATATCCAGAGGTTCCTTCCAACCTGATTCTCCTTCTGCCACCACTGCAAAGGGCTCTGATGCACTGTGAAGAGGGGGGGGGCATCTTTGGAGAAGGCGATTCCAGGAAATTACTGAAGGGGGAATGAAGGATGAAAGCCCACATAGGAGTTGGTGGTGATAACTTGGTGGAAGAACAGAGTAGTGACCTTGGTGAGCTAACATACCCCATCTGGGATTTGGCTGCTTCTGCACGTGCTCCAGGTTCTCCACAGCTGTCTATGGATAGTCTTCCAGAGGAAAGAGTTCCTCCAAGAGTGTTTAACCAGAGCTTTGTTGATTATGTGCCAATGTGTGTGTTTGACAGACCCTCACCCCTGCTCCTTCTCCCCAGTGTGGTTGGGGGAAGCTCTTGTTTCCTCCCCACGGTTGAGGGTTGCTCACACACACCCAGCTCCAGCTCTTGCTCAGGGACATGACAGGGACCAGAGCTGGGGACCATCTCTGCTCCCCAGCACTGCCATGGAGGGGGTGAATGGCTCTGCCTCTTGCTGCTGAAGTACGGGTTGGTGAGACCCATGGCTGCCACCTCCATAGTGGGGCAGAGGCATCAGGAAACCTTTGGTTCTGATTTGTAGAGCAGCAGATGCACTGTTTGCTGCTGCAGGCTGTGGTGATGAGGCCTGGAGAGTGGCCAGCCCATACTGGGGTGGTGGCATTCCCTAGCTGGGGGTGTACTCTTGCCCAGTCCATGTCTGGGGAACTGGTATGGTGTGGTGGAGGTGGGAGCAGCTTCCAGGGGTGCTGGTAACTGGTGCTGGCTCTGTGTCCAGGCAGAGCAGGGACACACTGCTGGGGTGAGAGATGTTCTGCTCTAAGTGGCAGCCACTGGAGATTTGAGGTTGGCTGTAGCAAGTGGTCAGCACACCAATCCAGGTTCAGGCATGGTGGAAAACCAGTTCCAAGATGCTGCAGACACAGGTGGGGAGCAGGGGAAGGAAGAGCTGCTGTATTCCTGGTGCAGCAGGAGCCATTCAATTGCTGCTGCTCCAAGTACATGAATAGTGATGGCTTCAGGTATTATTTTTTAATTTGTGGGGTTTTTTTGTTGCACTTTCCCCAAGCAGTGGTTGATCCCAGGCCTTGCTTAGTGTGATTTTTAAAAAATTTTTAATTTTTTTTTTTTTTTCTGAGGACCTTTTTCTCTAGCTGGGTTTTGCTTGCAGCTTGACAAGCTGCCTGTGACAGGTTCTTCAGACAACCAGGGTGCTGAGCTGGACTCAGGACATGCCACGAGCATCTACCCACAACAGGCTGAGCCTGTGCCAGGCAGCTAGTAAGGAGCAGGGATTTGGCATTTTTGGCACCTGTCTTAGTAGAGTTTCAAAGCAAACAAGCTCTAGGGTTGAGGATTAATAAGAATAAGTGGAGTATGAACAGTATGTGCTGGTGTTTTTAACAGCCTTGCTGCCTGCTGGTGTCCTTGAACGATGAACAGTGACAATTGTTTTCCCTGCTTAATTGTTTTAAAATCCAAAACCTTAACTTTAAGACAGCCTTAGTGTGGCTCAAGACCACTCTTGCTTCCCCTCTGCCCCAACTCCGTCTGCTGTTAGTGGGCATTTTAAATTCACTTCATAATTTTAAGTTCACAAAAAATGTTCTCTTGGCTATGAGCATCTGTAGCAGGGTCACTCTGGTATGCACAAGGTGGAACTTGGACAGAATTAATAGTAAATTTTAAAACTGTTGCACAATTTTTTGCCTTTTGAAAATAGACTTGATCTGTTGAGAACCTTGCATGTGCTGGGCAGCCCAGAGCTGGAAGCTGATGGAAACAGAGCCCATGGGATTGATCCATCTACCTGAGAGCTTCCCCAGGGCTGCCATCTCTCCAGGGACCTGCACAGTCTGCTTTGTCACAAGTTTGCAAAGGCTTTAAAGTGAAGTTAAAGGAAGTTGAAAATGGGATTTTTAACAGTTACATTGAAGTAGAAGAGCACTGTTGTTTCCAGTGTACTCAGATACTGTGTTTACTGTGTTCCTTTAGTGCTCTCTCCATTGCAATGGCCAGGGGTGTCTGGGTCTCTGCTAGAACCCTGTTACCCAGTGTTGCTGGTTGAGAGCATCTCTCGTGGCTTCGTGTGAGGGATGTTCTCCTCCCACAGAGCTGCTTTGCTTCTTCTTGGTGTTTATTCTGCTGCTCTTCCCCTTATCCTCCCCCTGGCTGCTGTGGTGCCAAGGGGCTCTCATCAAGCCCCTGACACCAGGTTACCATTCACTTGTGACCTCTCATTCTGCTTTAAAAGAAAACCCCAGAAGGCAAGTTGGCATCACCAGCACCATACATATCTTTGAGCAGTTTGTGATGTGAAACTGCTTCATTACCTTTGCTTCTTTCTGAGATTTTAAAATAGCAGAAGTATCTTCTTTTTTTTTTTCTATGTTAAATCACAAGTCTGTCTGTGGTGATGCTGAGACATTTTGGGTGGACTTGAGGGTTTGACAGCAGAGCGAGTCAAGTGCAAAGGAAGGTGCAGTTTCCACTGTGGGGTCCTGGAGCTGCTGTAGGAACCCAAGGCTGAAGGACTCTCCGGGTTAAGAGAAGGAAGAGAAATTGTACTCCTAATGACTTGAAGTGCTTGATATATTTTGTCCCTCAAGAAGGAAAAACTGCCTGGCAGAAGGGCACAGGCAAACACAGGCAGCACCTGCCCTGCGTGGGGTAGGAGCACCCTGGACGTGGCCCCTGACCTGCCTGGGTGGGGGTGTAGGGCAGGCTCTGGTCCTGGGGAGTCAGTGGCTCAGCAGAGCTGGAGACCCCAGCTTGCCACTCAGTTTTGCTTTGGTTTTGCTCAGTACCCTTACACGTGTCTCTCTGCTCTCCGTGGTGGGGTAGAGAAGCGGAATTCTCGAGGTTCCACCTGCCTTATTTCCAACGAACAGCATTGTGTGTTCAGAAGCTGCGAATACAAGTATTTGGGGTTTTTTTCTCAACTACAAGCTAACTTTTCTCTTTCCTGCTTGCCCCCACAGTGTGCTGGGGAAGAGAAGCGGGTGGGCACACGCACCGTGGTGGTCGGGCACCGGCCAGTTTTGGAAACAGATGCTTATGTGCCACAGAAGTTCTGCGACAACAGGATCGTCTCCTCCAAGGTGAGCGTGCTCATCTTAGCTCTCTGTGTGTGTGTGTGTGTGTGTGTGTGTGTGTGTGTGTGTGTGTGTGTGAGTGTTCCTTCCCTGCTTCTGTGGTCACCCTGCGTTCACCTGATGGCTCTCAACCCAAAGTTGAGAAGCTCTCAAAATGTTCTATGTGAAGGTGCCTTTGCAAGTGGAGCAGCCTTGGTTTGTACCTTCCCCCACAGCTCCAGTCTCTCCATTGATCTTTGTGATTCTTCCTGTCAATGCCAGTGGGGGTGTGTACAAGTTAATTTCTTCTAGTCTGGGTGAAAGCAAAGCATGTGGGCACAGTGGTTTTGTCTTCTGGGTTTTTTTTTTTTTCTGGTCTTTCTAGGGGCTTTTTTCATGTTTTCTTTGGGAGGAAAGGACAGGTTAAGTGTAATACAGCATGACAAAAGCAACCCTGATTAGCAAAAGGGAGTGGGGATTATTTTATAAATGGACAGAAAAATGTAATTCCTTCTTTTGTTCAGTGGGTTTTTTTTTCCTCTCTTGAGATAGGACAAAAATAACCATGTTCTGTTTATCCCTTTGGATAAAAGGGGAAACATTCATACTGTATTAATGCAGCTTTTGTTTATGGTGGGAAACTGTGATGACACTCATCTGCCTTCTGCTTAGCTTTTTTCCATGACATTCATGAAGCTATTTCAAATGATCTGAAGCCAATTCAAGTAAAATATCAAACAAGTGGCATCTGATATTGTCAACACAGCTGGATACATACTACGTTGCTTAGGATTCATGATGCTCACACACAGTTAGGCTTCAGTTTTAATCTACTGGAGCTGTAAGGGGGGATTTTCTCTTTTTTTCTTTTTTTTTTTTTCTATAAAGCTTGGATCTTACTTGTTTTTATGTCTCTGTGCTGTCTGAGTTTATACTGGGGAAGTTTTAAGTCTAACTGCATTTAACACATGTAGTTGTTCCCATTGATGTTTCTGTGGCATGCAAGAGAGGACACCTTCCCCTGGTTCACTTCCCTCTCTGACAAATGATTGGTTTTAGTACTAATTTTAGTTCTTCCCTGTTTTAATTTTGAATGTTGTGTTCTTGCTCTTTTTTTCCATTTATAGTTGCTAGACATGAAGACTTTTTATTTGACCAGTGTCATCTTATAATTAAGTGGACATTGATCTTGAGACTTGGCTGCTTATTATTCTTTGCTTGTTCAAGGCAGACTGAAACATCAGATATTATACTCCTTGTTTTCCATGTTGTTCTTAAATTCCATGTGTTTTCCAAAGCAAATTATTCAGCATGATTCATTTTAGAGAGAGGAAGGACACGTGTTAAAGTGATAATGAAGCACAATCTAATAACAAATTTTTATGGACAACATGGCCTTTTTTTTCTTTTTAAACAGAAGAGCAACTCTGAGGTGCTCTTTGGAACGTGTGTGTGGGAAGAAAAAAGTCTCTGCATTACCTCTTCATGAAATAAATCATCTCTCCAAATGCTTATGTAGAAGTTGTTTGCTGAAAGTTGTTGTTGAAAGAGTTTGTTTTTATCTTCTTTTACTCTTCAACATCTCCAGAGTATGCCAGTGCTGCTCCAATAGCTCACTGAGGTGCTTCTTGCTGGGTTAAGGGGAAAACTCCTCTCCTATTTTGTGCAGATGCTTTCCACTCTGTAGTCAAGTCCCCAGTCAGCCCCATCCTTGCTCTGGTTTTGATCCCCCTCTCTCCCTGCAGTACACCCTCTGGAACTTCCTCCCGAAGAATCTTTTTGAGCAGTTTAGAAGAATTGCCAACTTTTATTTCCTCATCATCTTCCTTGTGCAGGTAAGAGCTTTGATACCAAGGATGAGTTTTGTTTCTGTACTGATAGTAAGCACAGCTTGAACAAAAATCAAGGGTCAGAAATGACTCTGGTGCTTGTAAATGGTTTTGGGTTTTGTTTTTTTTTTTTTGTTTAGGTGGTTTTGTTGTTTGTTTGTTTTGTTTTTTTTTTAATTGGAATCCAGTTTATAATGCTGACAAACCATCACAATAACAATTAACATATTTTGGCCTTAGATGATGTTTAAATGTCTGCTGAAATAATTAAAAAAAAGCCATCTTAATTATTTAACAGTGAAGATCAGTCAACTGGTGAAAGTACATTTGATGCTACAGAATTAAGATCTGGGTTTTTTTTGTCACCTTTATTACTTCTGCTACATAACTATGTATCTTCCCAAGTTACATGCTATTTGCATATCTTGGCTATAGTGAGTTTCAAGGCAAGCAGGAGAGGCAGACTAAAATTCAGAGAATGCACACCATGAGCTTCAGGAAGCTGCTCTGCACAGACAAAATAGCAAATTCTACACATGAACAAACTTTTCCTGCTCTGCTTTGTGGCTTCGGTTAAGGGGCAAATCCTGAGCAGACCTGAATACTCATTTTCTGTTCTGTCAACCAAGAAAAGCAGGCTGTCAAAACACACTGGGGAGAATCACTGCAGTGCTTTTAAATCCTCAGGCCTGAGGCTCAGCAGATAACTACTCTAGGGCTGAAAATAGGCATCAGAACTCTACCCCAGCAACTGGAATGGCATCATGCAGCTCCTGCGAGCAGCCTGCTGTTAGAGAGCTTCTCTGGGGTGGAGGTCTGGGGTGGCACTCTCCTCTGGGCTGCATATTTAGAAGCTGAGTGTCTAAAGGGTTAGGGCTCACAGTCGTGTTGACGGCTGTCACCGAAGTGGGGGATCCCAGCATAAGAGCCTAGGGTGGCTCCTCTGGCAGCATCACATGAGAGGCCAATTTCTTCCCCATCAGCTGGCTCGCCTCCATCGCTTGATTCCGCTGGCACCGCTCCATTTTGGCAGAGCCTGTTTGTAATCTGCCTTGAACTGAAGCATTGCCCTGGAGTCGGGATGGCCTTTCTGTGTAGCTGGCCATTTAGTGACGTGGTGTGACATGTTATCTATTGACCCCCTGGCCATAAACAATGTGGGATATTCTTGATGGTACCCACACAACCAGCTGCAGCTTCAGTTTTTGCCCATTTTAGGCACAGGTGGATGCATGAGCATGGCTTTTCCTCCTTAGGTTTATTCTGTGAGCATCTCTAAAATAAGGAAGCAACCCTCATGCTTTATTAGATTAAAACCAAACTCAACTGAGCAAAACTCAATCTGACAGCACTGATAGACTCACTGCCCTACAGAGTAACCAGCTACCCCTGGGCGCTTGCTCTGGAGACGTCACTTGCCTTAAAAAAGCAGTCGGGGCCTCTCCATTCATTTAAAATACCAAGGGTTATACCGTGATAAATGGCATCTATAGCTTAAATGTTGGTGCTTATCTTTACATTATTTTATAAGTTAATGGAATTGCCCCATGTGCTGCAAGACTATTGAAGCACCAAAGCCTTTGGGGAATGGTCTGGTACAGCTGCTCTACTTGCTGCTGAAACCCGTTATCAGAGTATCTGTTATTCTGTGACTCCAAATTCAGCTCTCGTTTTAGAGAGAGGAAGGACACACGTTAAATATAAACACCTCTTAGTGCACTAAGAGAGACACAAATAGCTGGGTCTCAAGTTCATCTGTTGAAGCACTGAAAGGAAACTGCGAGTAAACTCCTGGTGCAGACTGCTGGCCTGGAGTAAGTGTAGTCCAAGTGTCTTTGTAGACAGAGCAAGCTGATGGCAAGAAGCTAATTTAGGAGGTGCCAGGAATGAAAAATGTCCCTTTCGATTGATGGAGATGACTCCTGCACTGTGGTCTTCAATCTCATAAACAGAAAGTTAGGAAGAAACTATTAAGTAACAGGAGGATTTTGTCACTTTTAAATGGATCCAAATTAAGCTGTTGAAGTCCTAAAATAGCTCAAAAATAGCTTTAGTAGCTTCAAAGGAGTCTACTTTTGATGTTCTGGCTCACTGCTCATGTGTTCCTCAGCTTTCCACCAGCTGTGAAGGAGGTGAGTAGTTTCCATCCATGGGATGCACAGGGATAGCAGTCACCAGATGCATAAATGGGCTATTCCAGAGACTTCATCTATTATTTGTGTTCATACATCTGTAATACAGCATTTGTGTAAGCAGAAGTAGTTGTATTTGTTTAAACAAATACATACAGCTGCATCTTGTCCAGTGCAGAAAAATCTCCTGCTGAGCAGCAGAAGTTCCTCTCCCTTACCTTTCTCAGCTGAATGACCAAGTTGCTCTTATATTCCCAAGACCTGTCTAATTTCTTCAAGACAAGTTTTGGCTGACTGGCCTAAACTTCAAAGATGCCACCCCAGTGAGTTGCTGTCACACATGCTGTGTGCAATGTGTTTGTGTGACACTCAGCACCATCCTTGCTCAAGGTTTTTCCTCCAAACTCTGGTTTCTACCAGATTTCTGTTTTTTAAGCATTTCACAGCCAGTAGAGTGAGTCAGGACTTTGTGTTCTTGGAAAAATTTGTTGTGAGGGTAAACCAAGATAAGCACACTACTTAAGCAGCTGTTTTAAGTGGTGTTTAAGTTCTTGGGGTGTATCTCTTCCTCTTGAGTATCTTCTGGCCCTTTCATTAGGTCTGATATTGCAGGGTGAAATTGCAGCCTATGGCATTTCATAGCGTCCAAAATTTCCACATAGCTTCCTCCCAGCAGACAAGAGCAGTCCTGGCCTTATCACAGCATTTTATGGGCAGCCTAAAACAATAAATATACAGATGCTGCTGTTTGTGAGCGTGCCAGGGAAGCACAAACAAGCTGAGGGAGACAAAGTCCCTTTGTGGAGACACAAAGCTGTTGTGCTGAGCTTCCCTATCCCTTTCATCACAGCCATCACCATCTGCATCTCGTGCTCCTGTCCTCCCTGGGGACAGCAGGAAAAATGGCCAATGCTGTGTACCCTGTGTGTGGAAGGTGGGGCAGGGCAAAGCTTCTCTTCTTACACTGTTCCCTCCCACTTAGGAACCTGTTCCACTGTTGTTACCCCTCGGGCCAAGTTGTGATAGAGCCAGAAGAAAATGTGGTTTCCCACAGCCTAAGGGTTTAATTAGTGATGAAGGGGCTTGGGCTTTGCTGTGGTGCTGGCTTGAGTGTTGCACTTAGCTAGGGAAGGAACCCACATCATCATTGTTGGCATCATCACCTGGAGTGACTGCATTTTTGTGCCTATCTCAAGCAACCCATTCATACAGGTTATTTCCCACTAGAAAAAGGTCAAATTTAGGTTTTAAGCTACTTTGAAAAGGTTTTTTTCTCCACATGAGGACGTTCCATGGCCTTCAGGAGGAGAGGTTTAGTCTCCTCAGGATTCCTGTGCTGATCCTTCTCATATGTCCCTCCCTTCCCTCTGTGCTGTGACTTGCTCTCAATGTATTGAGCATTTTTCCCTTTGTCAACAGGATTTTTGTTTCTTCTTCTGTCTGAAATCCAGTTGTCAGCAGTACTTTTTTTTTTCTTCACTGCAGGTGATAGTGGACACCCCGACCAGCCCAGTGACCAGTGGCCTCCCACTCTTCTTTGTCATCACTGTCACAGCTATCAAACAGGTAAAAACATCCATTTGGGGAGATGCTCTGTGGAGCATGTAATGGAGAACATGATGAGCATGCATTTTAATGTAGCCAAAAGTCACCAAAATGAGCTGGTAGGTTTGGTGAACCCTTCTCAGAAGATGGGACATGTTTTTCAGGAGAAGCTGCATGTGGAATGTGGTTTTTTATTGCTCTTGTTTTGGCAACGTGAAGCATCTCAGTATGCACTGTTGTAAGCAAGCCATGAGGGTCAGGAAAGGTTACTGCTGTAGACCTGGATGTACTTGTTTTCTTCTCTTTTTAGAAATGCTCTCTGAGGCTTTGCAGGATGCAGCGATGCTTCAAATATAGCCCATGTTCTGTTCCCGTGTGGGTAAATGGAAAGGATAGATTTTGTTCAACCATTCAGCTAGTCCTGCAAATATGTAGTTCTCATCCTCCTTTCTCCTCCCATTGTACACACATGTGCTGTTGAAAATTACCTCTACAGAAGGATTGAATAATAAAATAAGTTTCTGCAGCGGCCAGAAAAGGAGAGCTAGAGTAAAATCCATCTGCTTCAAATCTGAATGTTTTATTCTTTCAGTGAAGGCTGAAGAGGAAGAGCCTCATCCTGCGTTACCATAGGGAAGAGTTGCAGGGGGCTAAGTGTATTATTCCTATTATCAGCCTGTTCTTGCCAACACTGAGAATAATAGGAACATGTTACAGTAGTTTAGCTGCTCATTGCATGCACTGCATATAGATTATTTTTTTGTGTTATTTTAATTCGTTCTGAATCTGTCAAATATGCATATGAAGTTTTTAAAGTAAGTTGTTTCTGTCTGAGCTACTGTGCTTGATGTTTTGTCAAGCTTGAAGGAGGTCTGAGGACTACTTAATTTGTTCTTTTGTTTAAAAAATCTTTTCCTCTCTCCATCCCCACTCATCCTCTTCCATTAGCTTGTTTGCTTTGTTACAAGGTTGTGTCACCTGTGTTTGTGTGTTTTAGGGATACGAGGACTGGCTGAGGCACAGAGCTGACAACGAAGTAAACAAGAGCACCGTCTTCATTGTCGAAAATGCAAAGCAAGTGCAGAAAGAGAGTGAAAAAATCAAGGTAACTGTTAAGAAAGAAGCTGATGGGAACATGAGGGTGTGTGGCAAGGAAGCAAGGGCAGGGCAGGAGGGATGTGCTGCCCTTAGAGCTGCCCTGGTGTGCTCACGTTCAGGCAAGATGCTTCAAGAGCCGATCCCGGTTAAGGAGCAAAGCTGCCTTGGTTTGATAGCTTTTGAAAAGCTGTCTCAAAAGCTGTACTGGGGCTGACAAGTGACAGATCCGTCAGCGTTTTGCACTTCTCCAGGACAGACAGTCCTCTTCTATTTCCAACTCTCCCAAGGACACCAGGAAAGTACACTTCACATTGATGTTAATTTATCACACCACACTTCAGACAAGTACAGGCTCTTGCTCTGTTGAGATTTAGCAGAAGAATAAAAACTAACTGTGCCATGTGGGACTTGGAGTTGGTGCTGGGCTGGATCGACCTGTCAGGCTGTGGAGTGATGCTTGGGCACCCACGCACCTCTTGAACCCTGATTTCCCTTTTAGCCAAGGTCATTTCTTCTGGGCTTTGAGAAAAGCCAAATCTGTAACCATCTGATAGCAACAAAGAGGATTTTTCACATAAATGTTTCCTTTCTTCAGGTTGGAGACATAGTAGAGGTGAAAGCAGATGAGACCTTCCCCTGTGACTTGATATTCTTGGCCTCGAGCAGCATTGATGGGACCTGTTACGTCACTACAGCGAGTCTCGATGGCGAGTCCAATTTCAAGGTGATGGGGCTGGACTGGGAGGTGTTCAGGAGCCAGGGCTAAGGGGTACCCCAGTGCCTGGAGCTGCCAGTGAAGCCAGTGCTTGCTCAGGATGGGAGGTGTGCTTAACTGGAGGGTGCTCCCACAGAGCCTATCCCTGTGGCTGTGTTCAACAGCTCTTCCCTCCATCTGCTTCCAGTGCGTCAGCCCCAAAGCCTCCCGGGGACTGTTTGTTTTCCATTTGGTGTCCAACAGCCATTTCTGCTGGCACTGCCCCAGACTGAATCTATCTTTATCGGGATGGCTTTGCTGCCTTATTGCCCATCATGGGATGCACGTCAGTGCTTTGCTGCTCCTACTCTGCTGTGTCGAAAAGGCAGTGCCTGCAGCTGCCTCAGCTCCCTTTCCACTGCCTACCAACACGTCTGTGAGTTAACTGAGCTTTTCCAGTGAGGTCTGGGCCTTTTTGAGGCAGGATGTCTAGATTCATTTGGGGAGTTTTTCACCAGCATGAGAAAAATATCCCTTCAGGGGTTTTTTGACTCTCCCTTTCCCTGAATCAAGCAGTGAAATTTAATACTAGTCCTGTTCAGGATGAATAGTCCCTTCAGCTTATTTTCTTTCTTCATTCATCCTCCTTAAACCAGGGAAAGAAGCAGCAACATCAACAACAAACTTAAACCTCAGAAGACTTGAGCATTTGGCTGTATTTGTGTTTGATAAATATTTATACAGATACTAGAAACTGCAGTAGTAAGACTGGAAGATGCATTTAAAATTACATGATTCATTCCAGCAGACTCTGCGGTCAGTGGGAATACCATGGCTGTTCTGATAGGTGTTGTGTGGGGTCTGTAGCTCATCTCTTTATGGGTAGCCATTAATTGGTGCTGGAAATCTTGTACAGGAGCTGAGGTAGCACTGGTGCACCTTATTGGTTCCATTAGTGAAGAGGAGGAGAGCTTTGAAGTGGTGTAAGGCTAAAATAGATAACCATATTAAATAGGCAATTGCTTATTTGTCTCAGGTGCATGATATTCATGAGTTCACATAACTTTTACAAAGTCTTGGCTCTCATTAACTGTAAGTGAAGTGCTAAATTTCTGTATCAAGCTGTAGTGTTTTTTTCCTAGTTTGTGGATTCCTTTAGGTGATTGAGAAATATCTCCTATTTATTGATGAGATGAAGAGTTTGAAGGGGAAGAGGGAATGGAAAAGCAGATGAGGGAATAGAAAAGCAAGTTGTTGTTTGGCCTAACATTAGGAACCAGTGTTTGCTACAAAATAAAGCTGAGGGAAGCATGCTTGAGTAGTCATAAAACCTCATCTGCAAAACCTGCTGCCTACCTGGTGGGGATTTTTCTGGTATTTGGGGTGTGTCAGGTCAAGGTATGGGAAAGATGCCTGGTTAAGTGTAACTGGAGCAGAACTATAAAAGGGATTTTTTCAGGGCTCTGTCTTTGAAGCGTGAATCTTCAGTCACACGTGATCTAAAAGAACATGTGTTTTCTAAATAAGGGGTCTGAGGGTGTGAAGATTGTGGAATTGATTAGGAGGGAACCCTGCAGTACCTGTCACTCAGTAATTGCATCGTGCACATCATAACTGGAGCAGTGGATGCTGAACCTTGCACAAGGCTTGGCTTTGGGGTAGTGAGCAATGCGGGAACAGTTCTGAGCTGTTTCCCAGGAGCTGTGATTTATACCAGAGATATATATATATGTGTGTGTGTGTGTGTGTGTGTGTGTGTGTGTGTGTGTTCGTGCATCTGCTTTCAACACGAAGAGCCAGGCAGGTTACCAAAGAGACACAAAGCTGGGTATTTATAACGTCGTGACTGCAGCGTGTGTAACGGGAACTGTTCCTCCCGGGATGAGCAAGGAGGGAAATGCAAACGCAAGGAGCGGGGGAAGCTTTTTAATGCATTTGTTTATGAAGATGGATTAAGACGCCTGCCATGCAGCCTGCCGTGACTTGGAGCTCTGAGTAGCTTCTATAAATAGAACCTGGAAGGCAGTGAGCAGATCCTTCACGGGCTTTCCAGTTAATTGTGAGAGATGAACCTTTGCAGCAGCAGCAGCTAAAAATAGCTTGGTGTCTGCCAGCAGCTCTGCCTGACCCCCAGGCGCTGGAGCTGGTGTCTGATCATTCCCAGGAGCAGGTGGGTGGGTATTTCCCCATGAGCCCCTTCACTCCAGGGGCACCTGCAGCCTCCACCTCACCCCAGCCGGGGTGGCAACAAGTCTCTGGGGAGAAAACAAAGGTGCTCTGCTTTTGGTGCATGCCCTACTGAGCAGACACCCCAAGGTGCCTTCCCGCTGTGGTTTCTCTTAAGCTTATTGACTCCACTCTTCCACCAAGAGATGCTTCAGCCACGCTGTGAGAGGGGGGGTGAGGGTCTGGCGAGCTGCTGGCGCTGCCAAGCTTTTGCAGGGTGGTATTTTGAGTGGTGGAGTATGAAATCTGGGGGTGGGTGGAGTTGCTGGGAGCTCACACTGCCGGTGTTTCTGTGCCCAGACTCACTACGCGGTGCGGGATACCACTGTGCTCTGTACGGACGAAGCCATCGACACCCTGACCGCCACCATCGAGTGCGAGCAGCCCCAGCCCGACCTCTACAAGTGAGTCTGCTCCTCCTGCCCTGCAGCTGCCTGGTGTCATCTCCCTGCAGACACCTGAGCACCGTCACTTAGGGACTCTAGTAAGATGCAGTTTAGCACTGAAGGGTGTTCTCTGTCCATGAGACCAAAAGGTTCCTTGAGGCAGTGATAAGCTGCTGGGCTTCTTCCATACAAGGATGGCAAAGTTGACCTCCTTCAGGGCTTGGTTTCTTTACAACAAAACCTCCCCAGTGCAGCCCTTATCTTGGTGTAATGAGCTATTTTTTCTCTTCTCAGCATAGCTGTAGTCATGGTCCATGTGCCTATTCTTGGGCCACTCTGCCTCCCAAGTAAAATGCACTGGGCTGAATGACTTCCAGCAGTAAGTGGTCTTTGTGGTTAAATCCCTTGAAGGAGGTTTTCAGGGGTGTGATGCACTCTGTAATGGGATGTACTGGGTATGTAGGCATGCTCAGGTGCTGCTGCTTCACTGATGGGGGGCACCCTTGGCCATGGGGGCTTCTCCTTGACCCAAGCATAGCCACTCCCCTGAAGCCCTGAGCTCCCAGATGTGTTCTTTTACATGTTTGCTTCCATCAAGGAAAGTCAAGGACTTTCTTTAGTATGTCTGTAGTAGCTCTTCATAATGTTAATGTATTTGTAATACAAGTTATTTGTATTTTTCTTGCAGATTTGTTGGAAGAATTATCATCTACAGAAACAACCAAGAGCCTGTAGCCAGGTTAGTCCTGCAGCCATCTCACTGGCCCTTCTCAGAGAGCTTGGGCATCTAATCCAGATTTCAAGGATCCAAATTTGTGCTTTCCCATCATTAGGGAATGGTTGTTTTTCTTTAACCATTCCAAATGCTTAATTCTCAAGTGAGGCCTGTAGTTAATCTCTCCCCTCATGCTCTTTTGCAATACTGTGAGTTGTTTGAGCCCTTCTAGGGGAAGCAATGCAGGACAACCTGGTAACATCCCAATTTGCTGATGGGGAACAAATTTACCAGACAATTGCAAAATACTGTTTTTCAAGGGAAAGCAGAACTTAAGAACCAGAGTGTTTCAGGAAAAAAAAATGCAAATGTTATAAGTCATCAAAACCAGGTGGCTGTCACTGGAGCTGTGCTGGCTCTGTTTCATGCTATGGTGGATCTACTCAGACCCTAGAAGCAACAGAGGAGTCATGGGTGGGGCTTTTTTAAGAGAAATAAAGCACAAATGGGAGCAAAATAAGTCATGGGCTTTGGTGCCATTGATTGACTGTGCTGGAATGGGCAGGTTCTTGATGCTTTTAAAAATCTGGTGGGTTTTTTATATAAGCACTGGAACATACTGGATCTGAACATTTTGCACTTAGTCCTCAAAAGCCTTTTTGATAATCCCCCATTAAAACTGGAACTCTGAGTACCAAGAAAGTCTGTGTAAGATTAAATGGAAATATAAGTATATAAAGAGAAACAAAAAGGATCAAGCAATGCCCAATTTAACATGCAAATCAAATAATCAGATCTAAAGAACATCTGTTTAGCTTTATAATCTCTCTCTGGGTCTAAATTACGAAGCAGTTTGAATGTTCTTTGAGTGATATGATGTTATAACTTCTTTTACATTTAGGTCTTTGGGTCCTGAAAACCTGTTGCTGAAAGGTGCTACCCTCAAAAATACCAAGAAGATTTATGGTGAACTATTATTATTGTTACTATTAATAATAATTTATTAGTTTAAATAGCTCTGATAAATAATTACAAATGTAGATGTTCATCACAAAATCTGGAGAGGAAAAATAGACAGGCTGTCTGTCTGAGCTCTGCAGTCACATTTGGTATGCAAGCTGCTTGCAAAGCCAACAGGGTGAAATTAGGAAATCCTGGTTATCTCTGCAGTGCTTCCAAGCTGGGCAGGTAGTGTTAACACACCTCAGCAAGCTTCTCTTTGTGCTTGAGACACAAAGAGCAGGGAGTTGTTACCAGACCCTTTGAAAATGTGTGCTAGGATCACAGCCCCAGTCACTAGTGATTGAGGGTGGTGGCTCTTATGGAAGACTGCTGTTTGTTCTGACTGTGATCCATAGGCTCATGCTCAGTGCTTGGGAGTATATGAAATGACATAACTTAGCATCCTCAAAGGTTTCTCTAGCTTAACAGTCCTTGGGTGATGCCTCTTTCTTCAGCTGGGACTGTAGTTTCATGTAAACACCGATGCCCCTTACAGCTGAGTGCAAGGTGGGTCCCTCTGGGGCTGTGAGTCCCCTCTGAGCCCTGCTTTAATACCCTGTTGTAGGAGTTGCAGTCTATACTGGAATGGAAACGAAAATGGCTTTGAACTACCAAGGGAAATCTCAGAAACGGTCTGCTGTAGAAAAGTGAGTATTTATAGTCAGCAACAACTCAGTATAAGCTGTTGGTTTGGATTGATTTTTTTTTTTTTATGGATGACTTGTATAGAAATAATCCCCTAATCTGCTGCCTTTTGTTTCAGATGCTCTCTGAGTACATTTAAAAAATCTGTGGTTTTGATTAAGCAGATCTGTCAAGAAGCTCCATCATTTAGTACCTTATTTTCTTTATTAAAAAGCAAAATTAAGAAATGTGAATATATATGAACTCGACCCTAAATATCAGCACTGTCAAAAGCACTTGTTGTGTAATTCCTTTCTTAAACGGAAATCTTGTTCCTGCTTATTTATGTGATTTTTTTCTATATAAAAATAGAATTTAAAATAAGGAACCTGTTTTTCAGATCTATCAACGCTTTCTTGATAGTGTATTTGTGCATCCTGCTGAGCAAGGCCACTGTGTGCACGACTCTGAAATATGTCTGGCAGAGCAACCCCTTCAATGATGAGCCTTGGTACAACGAGAAGACTAAAAAAGAGAAGGACACGTTCAAGGTAAGTGGATTTGTATCTCAGCACCTCCTCCAGCTTTCTTTATTCTGAAGTTTTTGTTTAATCTGGTCGTGTTTGCTGCCAGCCCTGTTTGCTGGCTGGAAGTGCTGTCACTTCCTTCGGGCTCCTCAGCTGTCTGTGTTTCTTTCCTGCCTCTCTCGTGCCTGCAGAGCATAAATTTCTGTGCTGTCCTTCAACCAGAGCTGGACAGGCTGGAGAGCTGGGTGGGGAGAAATTTAGTGAAATCTAGCCTGGGCAAGTGTAGAGTCTGGGAACTGCCACCCCAGGTACCAGTAGGCTGGGGACTGTCTTGTTGGAAAGCAGCGTAGGGGAAAGGGACCTGGGGGTCCTGGTGGACAGCAGGGTGAACATGAGCCAGCAATGTGCCCTTGTGGCCATGAAAGCCAATGGCATCCTGGTGTGTATTAGAAGGGGTGTGGTGAGAAGGTTGAGAGAGGTTCTACTCCCCCTCTACTATGCCCTGGTTAGGCTGCCTTGGGAAAATTGTGTACAGTTCTGCGCTCCTCAGTTCAAGAAGTATAGGGAACTATTTGAGAGAGTCCAGCATGGAGCCACAGAGATTATTAAGGGAGTGGAACATCTCCCTCATGAGGTTGTGGAGTCTCCATCTCTGGAGACACTTAAGACCTGCCTGGATCTGTTCCTGGGTGACTTGGTCTAGGTGATCCTGCTCTGACAGGGGGGTTGGACTAGATGATCTTCTAGGTCCCTTCCAGCCCCTAATATATGTGAATCTGTGAAAGGCTGAGTGAGCTGGGTCTCTTTAGCTTGGAGGAGACTGAGGGGTGAACTTGTTAATGTTTAAAAATATGTAAAGGGTGAGTGTCAGGAGGATGGAGCCAGATTCAGTGATGTCCAGTGATAGGACATGGGGCAGTGGGTGCAAGCTGGAACATAGGAGGGTCCATGTGAACATAAGGAGAAACCTTTTCACCGTGAGGGTGACCAAGCCTGGAACAGGCTGCCCAGGGAAGTTGTGGAGTCTCCTTCTCTGTAGACATTCAAAACCCATCTGGACCTGTTCCTATGTGACCTGAGCTAGGTGGCCCTGCTCTGGCAGGGAGATTGGAATAAATGATCTTTCGAGGTCCCATCCAACCCCTACCATTCTGTGATTCTGTAAATACTATATATAACAAAAAATGCAGCACCTGATATGACCTGGGTCTTTACTTGAACTCAAGCTTTCTTTCAGCTTTGAGTAGTTAAGCTTAAATTGAGGTCATGTCAAATGGCTTCTTAAACTGGCTGAGACACAGGCAGTGAAGCCTGAAAGAGTGTGTGTAGAAATCACTGATGTGATGGATTATTGAGTAGGACTTAACAGGGATGTGACTGTTGTACCTGTGCCATAGCTTGACTGGTCTCAAATCACTTGCTCCTTGTTCCTAGTTAAGATCAGAATGAGCCTGTAGCTGTATATTCTTAAGAGAAACATAGGTGAATAAATCATCACTTCGGTAATTGTGAAGCAGTGAGATGTATTCTTGTATTATACCCTTGAAAATCTGCAGAAGACAATGGGGTTTTTCTATATCAAAGGAAAATTAAATCTTAGCTGTATTAATTTTCAGGTTTTTTTCTGTTTAACCTCAGAAAAAAAAAAAAAGCTGTCTAACTCCTCAAAGATGTTACTGTAACGTGCTCATGAGTTACATCTGATAGTCACAGCCTGCATCATCTCCTCTTCCCTTGCAGGTCTTGCGGATGTTCACAGACTTCTTGTCGTTTATGGTCCTCTTCAATTTTATTATCCCAGTCTCCATGTATGTTACAGTAGAGATGCAGAAGTTCTTGGGCTCCTTCTTCATCTCTTGGGACAAGGAAATGTACGACGAAGAGATAAAAGAGGGAGCGCTGGTGAACACCTCGGACCTGAACGAAGAGCTCGGACAGGTCAGAACTTGCTCTGTTTGCATCTGCTTGGCTGCAAATGTGGCTGGAAATGTCCTTCCTGATAGGAACCCTGGTTGCGTCAGTCCCTCGCAGTCCCCTCAGGGCAGAGCTTCAGCTTGTTTGGTGGCACTTTCCATTTAATGTGATTCTACTAGCTCTGTGAAAGGGATAAGGTTATAAATAGTGCATGAAAGAGCAGGAATTGGGTCATGGCAGTTGTTTCCATATTGGGGAATATCAGGCAGAGCACTCTGCATCTCAGTGCTTTGCTTTCACTGCTTCAATTAAAAATTAAAAATCCTCTTGTCTCTTAGAGGATTAATGAGAATGCCTGCCTGGTGGTCTCTCTGGACATGCAGCCATGCTGCTGCTGACTTTGCTGGGGCAATTAGACAGCTTAGGCTTCCCTTTCTTATCTGCTCAGGGGAGACTGAGTGGAGGGAATGTGTGGTTTGTTTTGCTTTCAAAAAAAAAATAAAAATGGGGGGATATTTGAAGTAGCAGTTCCCTAATTTAAATTGAGCACCAAGATGAAAATCCCAAAAAGGAGGCAGCAGAGGTGCAGCAGTTGCAGCAGTAATGGTGTATGGCTGGTAGCTAGAGCAAGAGACCCAGTAAAAAGGGTGAGGAGAAAATGAAGAGCATAGAAACAGTTTTTAAGTGTTCAGGAGCTGCTTTCTCCCACCTGTGCAACAGGCTGAAATAGAAAGGAACTCCTCTGAGGAGTGAAATTGAACAACTACGCAGTGGTGTAAGACCTGTGTGGCACCTGAATATTTTTGGAGGGCTGAGTTGGGATAGCAGCAAAGTCCCCCTTCAGCATTGGCAGGAATACACTAAAATGCACCAGACTTTGTTTTTGGGGGGTTCCTTCCCTGGTGTGTGGGACTGGGGGTGCAGCAAGGCAGCTTGAGTGGCTTCTTGTAGGTGGAGTACATCTTCACGGACAAAACTGGGACCCTGACGGAGAACAGCATGGAGTTCATAGAGTGCTGCATAGATGGGCACAAGTACAAAGACTGCATTTCAGAGGTGGATGGCTTCTCTCAGACTGATGGACCCCTAAAATACTATGGCAAAGCAGAAAAGGTAAGAAATCTGCATGCTGATGACTGTTGGGGTTTTGTGGTCAGCTCCTTTCTGGGTAAATACAGCAGACGCTGGGGTGTGGGGGGGATGTTGGGGTTTTTTTTCTTGCTTTAAAATGTGCAAACAGAAAAATCACAAGCCCAGTGCTGTGAGGTGTTACCAAGCTGGTCACGAGCCCTCCCTCACTCCTGCCTAGAGCCGGGAGGAGCTGTTCCTGCGAGCCCTCTGCCTGTGCCACACCGTTCAGATCCAGACCAAGGAAGCAGACCAGGTGGATGGGCTGATAGGACATCCAGAACGCAAATACAGCTACATCTCCTCTTCCCCAGATGAAATTGCATTGGTGAAAGGTGCAGAAAAGTAAGAATATGAAGATGTTGGTGTTTTAAATCCCTGTCTCTGGTGGGAGGGAAGTGAGGGTTATCTGAAGATGATAGACCCCTTTCCCCAGTCAAGACTGCAGCTCTCTTTCTGGGAAACGTTGTGATACCATCACTGGGCCTGACTCACAGCCCGTTGAAACCACGTGAGCCTGTGGGTTTAAATGAGTTCTCTGTAAAGGGGATGCTCTGCAAAGGGTCTTTCCTGAACAGCTTCTTGAGAGGCTTTGGTTTGCATTCACTGCTGAGAGCAGCCCCAAGGTATTGCAGAGCCCAGCTAGGGCAGAGGCTCCTTTGCTGGATCTCTCATGGCTATGTGTTGTAATCCCCAAGAAATGGAGACCAGTTACCAGGTGAATATTGCAGTCAAATTGGCTCCTTAGCTTGCAGTGCCAAAATAATAGGATGGGTTACTTTTATCAAACCCCCATTTGAACCCTGTTGAAGATGTTCAAGGTCAGGTTGGATGGGGCTTTGAGCAGCCTGGTCTGGTGGAAGGTGTCCTCTGCCTATGGCAGAGCAGTTGGAACTAGGTGTTCTTACATTCTATGATTGTGCTATTTCCAGCCCCTAGGTTTTAGAGAGGAGCTTTTGCAGATGTATTTACTTGCTCATGGCTTGTAAATCCATGTCCAGAGGCTCTTGATGCCTGTGTGCTCTGGTACCCAGCTCCCCAGGTCACAGGAGCAGGTGCCAGAACATGGTAACAGGCTCTGCATGGAGCAAGCAAACATCCAGCCAAGCTTTTTAGCTTAACCTTGATAACTTCTTTCCTCTACAGAAGGTGAAATGAGAACATTATTAATTTATAGTATGTGCCAATGGGTGTTTTCAATGTTGTTCTGTCCTTTTGTTTATTGACAGGTATGGTTTCACTTTTCTAGGACTTGAAAACGATTTCATGAAAATACGAAACCAAAAGAATGAAACAGAAATGTAAGTGCTGCAGGGGCTGCTGAGGAAGGGGCTGCCAGTGCTGTGCCAGCTCCCACCCAGCTTGGTGGACTTTGGTCAACAAGGCCAACCTGGCAAGGTCCAAGGTGTTCCCCCGAGGGCTGTCACACCACTCTCACTTACCCCAAAACCTTTTTGCAATGTGCAGCAAGGTGCAGGCTGAAAGGCTTGCTTGCAGAAATATGCTGGTGTTTTTGGTGATGTCTATACTAAGGTCCCCTAACTGCTTATGGTCCTTTGTGTGTCTCCTCCACACTTGCTGACTTTGTGAACAGCAGCTGGGCCCCTCAGCAGAATGCCTCAACTGTGTCATGTGGCTCCCCCATAACTTTTTTACCCTCCAGAGCTCAAAGTAATTAGATTTTTCCCCTGTGCTCACAACCTCGGGGACATCTGAGAATTGGTGACCTAATCCCAGTGCTCCCAGAGAACTTGCCTTCACAAGCAAATTCCCTTCTCACTCCCCTTATGGTGACTCTCCTGATTGAAATGCCAGGGATGATGTTGCTGCCTGCATCACAGGGTGCCCTGCTGCCTAGCTGGGGGCTGGCTGTGCTGGTGACACGCCACACTCTCAGCCCCAAGCTCAGAGCAGCACCGGAGGGGGTTTTTAATTTCATTTTCTTGTGTGGTAGCTGTAAAAAGTACATTGCCCAGTGGGTGTTGCCACTTGAAGTGGGTATTGATTTCTGCAGCTCGTTGTTAGTGATTTTCTGTCTTAAGTAGTTATTTTTCTTCTGCTGAGTCTAAGCTTGCTTCTCTTTCTTTTTCTTTTTTTAAGGTACCAACTTCTCCATGTGTTGAACTTTGATCCCGTCCGTCGCCGCATGAGCGTCATTGTGAGAACTACCACGGGTATAGTTAAAATGTTTCTGGACTCCCATCCATGTGTAACACATCCTCTTTATTCCCTGAATTGCTATGCTGTTAGGTTTTCTAAGTTGGTCTGGCTAAATTCTGTACTGTCTGGTTAGCATAGAGCTAATCACCTGTTGGGGACCAGCATCGACTAATGGGAGGGGACGGGGATGGGCACAGTGACCCATGGACCCTGCTTGCCTTGCTTCAACCTGGAGGTACTAGTATAGGCAGGGAGATGAGACCTCCCCTTGAGTGGATGGATTTTCATGGGGATAGCAGATGAAAATTCAGAGGTCACCATCCTTCTCACATGTGAGTTCCAAAAGGTATGGGATGTTGGTTTTACCCTCTCTGAAAAGATTGTCAAGGCTTCTAAATAGGAAAAAATAAACCTTTTTGTCAAGCCTGTTGCAGAAAGCTTTGCTCAGAGGCAGGTAGGGGCACCCAGTGTCCCAGCCTGAGGTCAAACAAGGTTTTGCACACATTAGTGTAAGGCCACTTTGGGTAGACAGCTGACCTTCTAGCAGCTCTTTTAGTCCTGCCAGATTTCCCCCCTCTGCATCCATCATTTCCTGCCTGCTGAAACCATTAAGTGTTTTATGCTTGTGAACACTGTAAACTATTTATAATTTACTTCTAGGGAAGTTACTTCTCTTCTGTAAAGGAGCAGACTCCTCTATTTTTCCAAGGGTGCAGCAGGAAGAAATCCAACAAACCAAAGTCCACGTGGACCGCAATGCTTTGGTGAGCACATGGGTGGAATTTGTCCATCTCCTGGGGTCAAGAAGGCCTTATTCCAAGAATAGGGATGTGACCTTGCTTTGGAGGGAAGTGTTGAAAGTCTGAGTGGCACTTCATATTGTTTGAAGCCAGGCTTCTTTCCTTTTCTGTTTCATTGGCTTCCACCTTTATTTGACTTTCCATATACTTATATGGTCTTTATCACAGTTGTGTCCGAGCATCTCCAAGCGAGTTAAAAATAGAAATTACAGTAGCAGGCTGTTTTCCAAGGTATGAGAAGTGCCTGGTCCCAGTTGTGGGGACACCCACCCAGTCCCCACTCTCTTAATGAGATGCACGCTCTTGACTCTGGACCTTCTCTTAGTTTCTCTCTCATAGTGCATGTACATAGTGAGCATGTTGACAATTAACCCTGAGAAGCAGCTCTTGTATAAACACACAAACTGCTCTTTGACTCAAGCCAATAAATTGTCACTGTCCTCAGGGTCAGTACTGACACAGTGCACTGATGGTGGAGAAAAGCACTAACACAAAAGTGAGAAGCTGTAGAAAACTTGGGTTTAGGGCACCTATCCACTTCATTTTCTTTCCCTCCCTGTACCAGGATGGCTACCGAACGCTCTGCGTGGCATTCAAAGAACTAACTCAAAAGGAGTATGACAAAATTGACAGACAACTTAATGAAGCCAAGATGGCTCTGCAGGACAGGGAGGAAAAGATGGCAAAGGTTTTTGAAGACACAGAGGCAGACATGCACTTGATTGGGGCGACAGCTGTGGAAGACAGGTAATGATGTCACTGCTGCCACCACCGACCCTGCACTACCTGAATTTTCTCCCTGGTGTTACATCAGGGTGCTGAGTTGCTGTGGTGGAACTGAGCAGCCAGGCAGATGCTGGAAGTGTCCAGGGCCATTAATTACTGAATGGCACAAGCAATTACACAGTGCCCTACTTGCTAAAATTGGCCAGTGTAGTAGGAATTAGGATTTATTAATGAAACTACAGAAGTACTAGTGCTTCTGGAGAGTGAATTAAGCATGCGGCATTAATTTGCACATCAAAACAAATTCAGTTTCGGGTGCAGTTATAGTAACTGCATGTGTAAATTAAACCCTTACTCTTGACTTTTGGGTCTCACAGTACAAAGCAGCAATTTTACTTGGGTTTTTTTGGCCACAAATACAAAAAATTATGATTGCTGACTTTTCGTCCTTATTCCCATGGCCACTCCAGCATGGAGAAAATCAGTTGCCTTCTCTGGTGCTGGTATTTCCTACTTGCAAAATAAAGGTTACATGGATTAAGTGGGGGTCAGCTTGATGAGTGGTGTTTTGTTTCTGGTTGCAGGCTGCAGGAGCAGTCGGCAGAGACAATCGAAGCCCTGCATGCAGCAGGCATGAAGGTTTGGGTGCTGACAGGAGACAAGATGGAAACTGCCAAATCCACCTGCTATGCCTGCAGGCTCTTCCAGACCAGCACGGAGCTGCTGGAGCTGACAGCCAAAACGGTGGGCGAGAGTGAAAGGAAAGAGGATCGGCTCCATGAGCTGCTGATGGAGTACCATAAAAAGCTGATTCAGGATGTTCCCAAAAACCGGAGTGTCCTGAAGAGGTGAGCGAGAGGACCCAGCCCTTGTGTGTTTCAGATGCCAAGTTTATAGAGAGCTAGGATTGTGCTGTGGCCCTGGGGACTGGCTGCTTGCAGATGCTGCTGCTGGCTCCTTTGCTTGGCTCATTGTCTCTGGTATTAGTTCATTCTGAGCTTAATCACACAGTTGCCTTAGTGAACGACGTGCATTTAAATCCAAGCTTTTAAGATTTCTAAACCCCCTGAAAGAGATGGGAAGAAGATTAATCCAGAATCAGTTTCTTTTCCACTTAACATCATAAAGCACCTAGATTGACTTCTTAGAGTCTGATTTTTATTTCAAGCCTGGTTTTTGTTTTTTTTTTTTTTTGTCCTAGAAGCTGGACATTGAGTCAAGAGTACGGCCTGATTATAGATGGCTCAACACTGTCACTGATACTCAACCCTTCTCAGGACTCCAGCTCTAGTAATTACAAAAACATATTTCTACAAATCTGCTTGAAGTGCACTGCAGTCCTCTGCTGTCGGATGGCTCCTTTGCAGAAAGCACAGGTATCTGCTCTGCTGGTAACTCTCTGAAGTGCTAAGTTAGGTGACGTGATGCACTTTTAATTCATCAGCTGGGACTTGAAGACCTGATCATCTTAATCAGCTAGGACTTCTCTGGACTATGTGTAAGCCACGTCTGGGTGTGATAGAACACACCAGTATTTCAAATCTGAATGTAAAATCTTTGTTTAATATCCTTGCAGGAAGCCAGAAACCCAACCCAATTAGAAATAAACAAAATCCACCATTTGTTGGTTTTTTTTTTTCCTTTCTAAATTTGTCAAGTGGAGTCTGTGACTTCCTCACTCCAGCTGGTGGTGTCCAAGCCAGATAAGTGACATGTTTCTGCTCCTCTCCTATGGGAGGGTTTCCTGCCCCCTGAAATACCAGAAAGGTCTCATCTTTGGGGAGGGGGAGTCTGCCAGAAGGGAAGGATGGGATGCTGCTGCTGCCTGTTTTTAAATCCTGTCCTTCAGCCCTGTGCAGATGGATCTTGGCTTACGCTCTGGTTGGTGACTGCAAAGGCAGCAATGAGGGGGTTTTACTGATCTGAACTTTCCAGGTTTTATTTTGCTCCTGCAGAAGCCTGACTACTTGTCCTGGGGGACTCTTGCAAGTGGGGTGGTGGGAGAGGTGTCTCTCAAGGGTTTTTCACTAAATTTTGGAGTTCTGCTGTTACATTTTTTCTTTTTTTTTTTCTTTTTTTTTTTTTTTTTTTTTAATTTTTTGATTGTGCGAATGGTGAAGAACACGAAAGGGAGCCCCATAACCCTCTCCATAGGGGATGGTGCAAATGATGTTAGTATGATTTTGGAAGCACATGTTGGAATAGGTAAGACCCCTGGTAGCACTTGTCTGACACCTAAGACCTGCCTGCTGTTGCTGGGATTCACTGCTGAGGTGCAGCCAGTATTTCAGTTGCACGTGACTAAACTGATCCCACTGAAAAACATGGGAAGTCTTCCAGGGTTTGACTCCAGATAAATGCTTGAAATCATCATATGCTGCTCACCTTTGGTAGCACTACTCTCAGTGATAAAATGCAGGTTCTGTTCAAAAACACTGGCCAAATTTAAGGTGGTAAAGGTTGCTTGCTAGTTCAGAAAAAAACCAGCACAAGTTGAAAACTGACAGGTTGTTGCAAACATGGTGCAATGAAAATGTCAGATTTTATTAGGGCTCTCTGGTCACAGCTGCTTGTAACTCAACACTGGGCACCCACGTGTGTTTCCTGCTCAGGTTGTGTCTGCCCTGTCCATACAACTGACATCAGGCTGGAAACTATCCTGCTTTCTGCAGATTGGTGTCAGAGATACGGGAAATACTGGAGATTTTTATAATGCCACTAAAGAAGGGTTGATGGAAGAGAAAGGGCAGCCTCCTCATTCATGGCTGCTGGAAATGCCACTGTGCCCTCTTGTGAAAGGGGTCACAGAGTGGTTCTCTGGGATGCTGCACGTCAGTGAACAAAACTGGCTGTCTTAAGCTGGGCTCTGCAGGGATGTCTCAGGAGGCTGAGCATCTGCAATGAAATAACTAGGTTGTGTGAGACGGGGGCAAGCCCGTGGGGAAACCAATTCCTTATCTTTTATCAGGTTTGTTAGATACTCTTACCCAGGAACTTGGACAGCAACCTAAATATAGCTTCAAAACCCCCGAGGCAGGTCTGGGTTGTGGAGCTGAAACCACAGCAAGTCTCACAGCACACTGGGGCACTCAGACAGAAATGCAGCCTTTGTGTGCCTGGAGACACTGCTGGATGTGCCCAGACTGGATTCCAACCCCTTGGGGATTAACCCTTTGCCATGCTTCTGTCTCCAGGTATAAAAGGCAAAGAAGGTCGTCAGGCTTCCAGAAACAGTGACTATGCTGTGCCAAAGTTTAAACATTTAAGAAAATTGCTACTAGCACATGGGCATTTATACTACGTGAGAATAGCACACCTTGTACAGTATTTCTTCTATAAGGTAAGGATGTGTGTGCAGCTCATTTCTTTGTTTATGCTAGAGGGTCTTCTTTACAATAGGAAATAGTAAATGGGGTGGGGGGGAAAGCACGGTGTATTCTGTAGCTGTGTTTTCCTTCCCTAGGACAGGCTGTGTCTCTGCCACAAGCCTGTCAATTGAAAATGGTGTTTTCAGGGGCATGTGAGCATGACTTCCAGTGTCTTCTGCAGATACTGCTTATTGGATTTGTTTTGTGCTTGGTAGAAGATAGTCCCCTAACCTGTCTGATTTGGATTTCGACTGAGAAGTCAAGCACTTCACTGCTAACCATTTGTCTTTTGTTTCCCTAGAACCTTTGCTTCATTTTACCACAGTTTTTATACCAGTTCTTCTGTGGATTCTCACAGCAGGTAACTTCCAGTAATGTGTCCATAAAGCCAGAATAAAAAAAACTAAGTGGCACAATGAGGCTTCCTAGGAGAGACTTGGCCTTTGGTGTTGTCCTGCTTTGAGTGAGAACAGAACTAATTCTGTTCAGTGATTTTTGCTTCTCAGCTAAGTTCTTCTAAGGGGCTGCCCTGGCCCTAAACCATGACAGATGTCCTGTCCATTCCTCACTTTGCTTTAGAGGACAGTAGGAACTGACCTCATTGCTCAGCACCACATCTGGAGCATAATTTGAGACCCATAACTGAAAAGAAAGAAATCTACTTACTTTACTTTCCCATCCACCACCCAAAAATACATATGGAGAGCTTCCTAAAGTAATGAAGGGTTTAGCTGCTTTGTCAGCACATGATTTTGCCACTTTTCCTCATAAGAGAAAAAGTTGTCAAAGAGTTCCTGGTATTTTTTTTTCTCCTTTGCTGCATTTTCCTGCATTAAAGATGTGTCTCAAAAAGAACAGTTTGTTCTTTTATGACAGCCTTTAAAAAAAGACACACAGTGAGTGTCATCAGACACTTGCTTAGTCCAAGTGAGTACCAGAGGGACAGATCTGTGTAGTGAAGGGATTCATTTACTTGGAGACAAGAGCTTTGGCTTTTGTGTGTATTTGGGTTCAAAATTAACACTGAGGAAGAGTAAATGATAGGAGATAATTCTCTGCTTGTCTTGGCAGAACCACTTGGTTTTTTTTCCTTAAAGAAAAAAAAAAGCAGCTGTAGTTCCTCTAAAACAGTCTAGTCTCTCTGGAGTCACAGGAGACATCAAGTATATTAATAGCAACAGCAGCACAAGAGCAGCTACAGAAAAGCTGTGATAAGGGGTATTTAGTCATGTTTTTCTGGAGAATGGGCTGTAGATGAGACCAGCCAGTTACAAAACTTCCCAGTAGTGGAAGTAGGGTCCTGGCCACACAGCCTCCAGGTGCCTTGGTCTCACAGCATTGCTCAGAGCATGACCCCTGTCAAGTGAAACTGTCCTATGGGTCTATGACAAAGAGGCATAGGGTTGAAAACTTCTGATCTGTTTGTGGAGAGGCTTTTAAAATGGTATTTCTGTCTCATTTTACTCTTTCTTCCTCTTTTTAGCCACTGTATGATGCTGCTTATCTTACCATGTACAACATTTGCTTCACATCACTACCTATCCTGGCATACAGCCTCCTGGAGCAGCACATCAACATTGACACGCTGACCTCAGATCCTCAGCTCTATATGTAAGTAGCAATGGATGGGGTAAACCTCCACACAACTTGGGTAACTGTGGCTTCAGTTTCTTTGGTGCAGGAGTGACAGATGTCCTTGTCCCTGTGTTGCTGATGGGTTCACCAAGAACAACAGAAAAGGCTGTTTCTGTTCCTGCTGTCTCTGCTGGTGCTGCATTAGAGCTGAGCAGTGGCCTATTTACTGCCTACTTCTACTTACATGTGTTCTCTAACAATACCTGGTCTAGCAAATTGCACTGTTGTGTCTATAAAAAAAAAAATGAACTATAGGTGGAATTCTTAATCTGTAAGAAAAATCAAGCTGCAAGTGTGGCCAGACCATTCATTGGCATTCACTTTGAGCCCAGCAGCATGAGACAAGCACATGGTAGTGTGTGTAATGGATGGAGGGGAGATTGAGCTTTCAGGAGGTATAAAGATCTATTCATTTTCAGAAAGACAAATGTTCCTGAAGCCCAGCTCAGGCAGGTAGTTTCTCAGCCAGTTTAAATGGATATCCTCCCCCAGGCTTCTATTCCACAGCCCAAATCCCATAGCAGAGCTTCTTACTGAGGAATTCTGCTCTTTGATCCGTGCCCTCAGTCTTCTGCCAAGGAAAGCCCAGTTTAAGTGGACACTGCCTTCATCTGCTGTACTGGTTGCTTTCTCTCTTTGGTTGCAACTGGCAGGGGGGCAGTTCCAACCTCCCATGAAAACAGAGATGTTTCCCATCTTTTATGCCCCTGCCCATGCATATGTGCTTGGGTGCAGCCCTTCAGCAAGGACTAAGGAAGATGGTTTTTTTGAGAAGCCCCTGTTCATGCATTACTGTTGCTAATTCCCTTGATGGACAGTGAGCTCAGTGCTGACTTCACCCTTGGTGAGAGAGACCAGGTTGGGTCTGCTCTGTCCAATGCCTCTTTGCAAGCCCTGTCACCAGGGTATAGTGCTGCTGCTCAGCAGTAGAGGAGCTGCCTGTGGCACAAGAGCAAAGCCTTTGCAGGGACAGCAAAGGGAACTGGCAGGTACTTCAGGACAGTGTGTGCAAATTGCTTTAGGTATAGGAAAAATAGCAAATGTAATAAGGACTGTAAAACTAGGAGGGAGCTTGTTGGGTGCTTTTGAAATAAGTACTGAAATCCGTGATTAATTAGAGCTCTGAGTTCCTCCACTCATGACAAAATGCCACGCATGTATTTTAAAGTAAATTGATAATTGAATATTGTGCAGCACAGACCAATAACAGCAGCCCCCTGTGCATTTGCCTGATGGGCTGCCTGATCTCTGGGGTCTGTCCATTGAGGGAAAACAGATTGTGCAGGCAGAAAGCCTTATTTTGAATATTCATGACTGTGCATGTGCTGGTGAATGCAGAAGAACCTCTGTGCCTCTGCTGTGTGAAGTGCTGAGTTGCTGCAGTGCAGATCTCTGGTCGGAGGTGCTGTAAAAAGCCTGTTTACCACGAGCACTGCAGGACAGGAATGTGAATGCAAAACAAATCTGTTTTCTCTCCTTGCAGTAAAACCCACTTTGTCTGATCTATCCACACTCCTTACTCATACCCAAATTGCAGTATGTTAGAGCACTGTTGCTGTGTCATTATGCATGGGATTCAGCAAGGGTTTGGTTTAGAAACTGCAATTACAGGAGCCCAGCACCATACCAGTTTGCAAGGTGCATCTTGCTGAAAATGGATGTGTAGCTTTAAGAGTTAGGAAGCAAAATGAGAAAAGAACAGGGATTTTTGGTTCTGCCATCAATGTGCTTTTATCCCCTGTCAATCTTCAAATTTTAAAGAAAGTAATCTGAAAAGGTAATAATGCAGGAAACTTTTGCTAACTCCCTTCTGCCCTGATGGCTGCTCTCTGCTCCCCAGGCTTTGGTCTGTGCCGTAGCACATGCGTTTGCTGCTGCTGCTTCTGTTCCAGATCTCATCCTATATTCAGCCAAGAGCCTCCTGCTACAACCCCCATGTTAAAAACACTCACTGTATGATTCGGGAGGTTATTTTGAGCCTATGAAAAAAAACCTAAACAACCCACTGCTTCCAGGAATGAGACATGCAGAGCTTTTCCCAAAGAGGTAGTTTGTGCATTCAACAAAGAGGGAAACACACCACGAATTTGCTGCATCCCATATGGCTCCTCTTGAGCATTGCTCTGGTTTTAAAATTCAGCAGATCATGTCAGATCTGAGTGCAGTGCCGGGGCTGCAGGGGAGCCTCAGGACAGAGCTACAGCCATTGGCTTTGGGCTGCCTTAGATTTTAATCTGAGTTACCTGGAGGAGAAGGACAAAATAAATTAATATGCTGAACCTCTCGTGATTTCTCCCAGCCAGCAGCTGCATATGGCAAATGCTTGTGCTCTACACTGGCAGGTATTTGTTTTGCCTCCTTGTCTCCCACAGCAAGACCTTGCTCCAAATTGTGTGGCTACAGGGGGCTTTGCAGCACATCCTAAATGTGATGGTAATGCTCTTGTTGCTCTGTCTCTTGGCAGGAAGGTTTCAGATAATGCAATGCTGCAGTGGAAGCCCTTCCTGTACTGGACCTTTCTGGGCGCCTTTGAAGGACTCGTGTTTTTCTTTGGGGTTTATTTTCTTTTCCAAAATTCATCGTTGGAAGATAACGGAAAGGTAACGCCACCAGAAAAGAGCAGGATGAGTGTTTCTTTTGTGCACTCTTTGATACTCCTGGCAGGGACTTTCTACATGCTTAATCTGTGCAGTGTGTCTTGAGTCTTGTCCAATGCTTGTGGTGTGATTCTGCAGCAAACGCTTGAAATAAAACATTTTCCCAATCACCATGGAAACAGGGCAGAGCTGGTTATACTTGCTAGGTAAAATAACTAGTCTTACAGACTTAGTATCCTCTAGGCTAAGAGGATCTTTATACCATCCTGGTGAGCTTTGCACAGCACTCCTTCCACTCTTCTGTGTGGTGCCAGCTGTTGGTCCAAGGCAGGAGCAGTGTCTGTCCTCCCCTGCAGAACACTGCATGGAATTCAGAGCATGTTCTGGACTGACCCACCTGGATAAGATGCTGCTGGTTCACTCAGAGCTGGGGCATCTGCTCACACAAGGCGCCCGCTCCGGGGTGTGATTTCAGCCACACCCCTCCCTTTGCAAGGGAGCAAGGCTGGTGCTGGGTTTTGCCACCTTGTGGAAGCCAGCACCAGTTGGCAGCAAGCAGCCTGCTCTGCTTCTCCCTGCTGTCTGCCTGCTCGTGCCTCTTGTGCTGGGACAAGCACTTGCATCACCACGTGAGCGAGGTGTGGGAGCTGCTCCAGGTTAACTTGCCCAGAAAAGGGGAAGAAAATATATTTTAAAAAAATTATTATTATTGTTTTTTCATTTTTGCTGATTAACTGAGTGCTTAAGCAAGCATTAGTGCAGTGCAGCTGCCATGTATGGTGGCCTGTGCTGTCTCAGGACCCTTTCCCCAGCGTGTTACCAGGTTTTGGCCAATAGAAAACTTCTTTAAACCATCACTTGTGACCCTTAGCTTTTTTTTTTAGCAGCTAGCACTTGGAGAAAAGCTGGTGAAATTGATGTATGTATATGCATACATTTATAGCCCCAATTACATGTGGTCAGGCCCCTGTTTTGCAGATTCAGTGCTTTTCTATATTTATAGCCATTTTGGTTGTATTTAGATAAAATGAGGCACTGATATGCTCTGCAACTGCCTTCAGAGGTCAAGTCTGTGTGGCACTAAAATAAGATCCGTGGTTATGTCCTGTTTTGTAAACACTTTACGCCTGTAGGAACTGCTACCAGCAATTGTTCATAATATCCATGTATGCTTGATTGACTCCTTTGTCACTCCTATTGACTTCAACTTTTTTTTTGCATTTTTTTGAAAACTTTTACATTTCACTTTCTGTTTTAATGTATGCATTCAGATCTTGACAGCCTTTGGTAAGCATCCCTCCCATTCATTGCCATCATTTGGACTTACAGACAGTATCTGCTTTTCTTTGTCGTGCATAGTCACTAGCAGCTGCAAACCAAAAAATACCCATCGGTGCCTTCTGCAAATGGGACCAACACGAGGTGCTGAGCAGAGGCGTTGTGAGAAAGCAGAAACTGAGTAAATTACCATGAAATACAGGTGGTCCAGAGACTTGTCTCCTTGATTGACATTGCTGTTAGTAGGAGGTGGTCCCTGTCACCATCCCAGCTCTGGGTCACCCGTCCGTGTGGCACTGCATGGCACAGGGTAGAGTAGTGGGGAGCGAGTCGTGCGGGGCGCCCGGCGCCTCTCCGAGCATCAATCCCCTGTAGCAGCCCCTCTGTCCTGTCCTTCCTTTGCTTCCTGCTTGCACCCCTGTCCTCATAGTTTCTGTGCCTGTGTGAGGAGCTCAACCAAGATGCCTGTAGCAATGTAATGTGTTTTTCAGGTTTTTGGGAACTGGACCTTTGGGACGATTGTTTTCACCGTGCTGGTGTTCACTGTCACTCTGAAGGTGAGGATCTCCCTTGCTTTTCATCTACTTACTGCAGTCATTTTGCAATGCATGTGTATGTGCTGTAAAATCAGGCAGTGTATGTGTTGAAGATTAAATTTCCCTTAATACCTTTCCCACCACACTTAAGTCTTCTCTTCTTCCATAGAGGCAGAACTTCTTGACTGTTGCTTTGAGTAAACCTATGGTCTGTATTCCTGGGCTGTATTGTATAGTTGGTTGTGGTTGACTTTTTCCCCACACTTTCACCCGTTGGCATTAACTTGTCTACTGCTCATCTCCTCTTGCTAGAACTTGTATTTTGTCCACCTTGTTTCAGAAACCACTAAGCACTGGAGGGATTACAAAAGCACATCTGTCAAATAATAATAGCAAATCTGCTTTGTTTCACGGAGCTTCCCAGAACAAACAGTTTGCATAAGACCTTACAAAAGGTCTTTTCTGTTTAGTTGAGGACAGCAGGTGGTGGCAGGAGGCAATTACAATCCCCATAACCTTTAGACATTTCTTTCCTGTAGCATCAGTGGTTGCATCAAATCTATTCCATTAAAAACTGCCAGTTACAATTAGAAACTTCACTGCTTCCCTGTTGACATTGTGCCAATCTGTAGATACTGAAAATGTTTTCCCTGGTGCACGTATGCAGAGAGGTGGCTGTTTGGAGAACCTTCAACCTGCCTGTAAAAGCAGCCTGAAATCTCATGAATACAATCAAATGCACTCTGCATCTAACACCTGTTCTGGTTTTTGTTTTGTTTGGGTATTTTCTTTATTCACACAGCTTGCATTAGATACCCGATTCTGGACCTGGATGAACCACTTTGTGATTTGGGGCTCCCTTGCCTTCTACGTGTTTTTCTCATTCTTTTGGGGAGGAGTCATTTGGCAAGTATCTTTTCTTCTTTCCACAGTGCTTTCTTAGGGGAATACCTTGCTCTGGCTTTGCAGGTGAGGTGGCTGTAGCAGCCCCTGCTCTCCCAAGGTTGATGGATGGCAGGCTGTGTGCTGCCATCTGCTCCTTCCCCTGCTTGGGATGGAAGGGATGATGTCTCTGTCCAATTTCTGTGAGAAGCCAGTGCTGGAAAAGGGCTGTTACATGATAAGATGTTATTTGAGGTTAGGCAGTGGAATAGGCTGCCCATGGAGGTGGTGGAGTCACCATTCCTGAAGGTGTTTAAAAAACTAGTAGATGTAGCACTTGAAGCTGTGGTCTAGTGGTTAGAGAGATGTCAGGATAAAGGTTGGACTTGATGATTCTAAAGGTCCTTTCCAACCATTATGATTCTCTGAGGAGGTCTGTCAGCCTACTGAAGGAGATAATGCCCTGGTCACCATCTGGGCACTCAGCTTTGACAAGAGGTGGTTTGCTGTTCTGCACACAGGGTCATTTCTGATGCTGAGGCCCCTCTCTCCATTGGGAGGCTCAGGGGTAAATATTTCAGGATCTGTTTTTGCAGGTAGATGGGAAAGGAAGAAAAAAGGGATGATGGAAACCCAGTGGTACAGAAGGAAGGAACAAATAAGGCAGATGCAGAGCATGATGACCTGTCACTCTGGGGCAGCTTAAGAGGGAGAAAGTAAGCAGGAGAAGAAGGTACAGATCTTGCTGCTGAAATCCTGGATGTGAGTGGGAGAAGAAATTCTCACTGATTCAAGTGCCACCAGGATTTTAGGCCTAATGCCTTGCAAAAGAAGTCAAGCAACAGTACATCACAAATACTGCTGGTTTTCTGTTTCCCGTGCTGGAGTAGACACTGGTGTTGATATTCACAGTATCTCCCATTTTATACTTTCCCATGGGCTCGAGCCACCAATTATTGGCTAGATCCTTAATCCAGCAGCCTACTAAGAAAGATGTGGAGCTGATTTAAGTATTTTACTTGGGAGTTACAGACTTTAATTCTTCAGTGTTTCTAACCAGCAGATTCAGATCTGTGATCTAGCCAGATCTCTGTTGAAATGTGTGAGGTTTTCTACTAGTGTGCTTAACTTGAACAGCTCCATATTTCTGAGCTAATGCTCAACAACTTCTTTGTGATCCTTGTCATAATTTGAGACATTTTCCATAAGCATCTGTCCTCCTCTGTTGTTGAGGGAGGGAGGAAGAGGCAAAGAACATAATGGGACTGAGAGTCTCTGGATGTCCACCATCAAAAGCAGCCCAGCAGCTATAGCAAAGTCTCAAGTTGAAGTAATTTGGTTTTTGATAGGTAAATAAATTATCTTTGATAATGTAAATAAGTGGTAGTAGCTAAATTGGTGATAGCAGCAAAATTGAAACTCCTCCCTAACCCAGAATGAAACATGTGGAAGATGAGAAATACATTGTGTAAAGTGACAGCAAAGTCCTCCAGAACTAGAGCAGTTGAAGGCAGGAGATGGGCTGGGAGAAGGATGAAAGGTATCTGAATCTGCCTTTGATTCTCACCTTCTTGAGAACTTCCTTTTAACCAGAATTTATTTGTATCCTTTCTTTTTCAGGCCTTTCTTGAAGCAGCAAAGAATGTATTTTGTATTTGCCCACATGCTGACTTCGGTTTCCACGTGGCTGGCAATAATTCTCCTGATCTTTATCAGCCTTTTCCCAGAAATTCTTCTAATAGTTTTAAAAAACATAAAAGAGAAAAATCATCAGGTAAGGGACAAGATGATGTATCATGCAGTACTTTTAGGAAGATCTCTCTTCCTCTTAAGGAGCAGATGAACCCAGAGCAGTACTGTGTACCTCGCAGCTCAACGAAGGCTTTCTAGATTCTCATCTTGCTCTTGCACATGCCAGATATATCAAGAAGCTCATCTAAAAATACTGCCTAGGTCTGTAGTGAGGAGAAACTCAACCTGTGCCTTTCCTTAGTTGCCTTCACTTGATGGAAACCTGCCATCTCTTATAAAATTAGAGTAACCCTATTCCAACCTGAACTGATCCTCAAACCCACCATATTGTGTCCTGAAATAAAGCTACTTCTTTTCATGGCAAAGAACACACCCACAATGTTCCCCCTAAGTATGCCCTCAGGTACTGGTGCAGGAGGAACCAGGGTCAGGTCTTGTCACATTTGCCCATCCCCCTAAATATCTGGGGGCTGTACTTTGGTGCTGGCCTGCAGTGTCCAGCTCTCCTCCACAGTTTTCTTCATCTCTCTTCAAATGGTGAATGCCAACACTGCTGGGCACGACCAGCAGGACCCCTCAGCCCCTTGCTCTCTGCTTGCCCAGAGGTGCTGCAGCACTGTCATCCCCTGGGTAGCCTCTGCTCACCCCAGCTGTGCCTCTGCCTCTCCCTGTGCCTCCCCTCCCTCCTGCAGCCCCTCTCTGTCCCCTGCAACTTCCCCTGCAACTCGGGTCAGCCCGTGGTGTGTTGCCAGCCAGTCCTGGCCCCATCCCAACAGGTTTGTGTGTCCTTAGGCAGTGGTGGGACTCAGCCAAAGGGACACGGGGTGGCATGGGGTACCCACCCCCTGACACCCATCAGATGCCTTTGCTCTGCCCAGTGGCATGGCTGCAGGATTTGGCCAGCACAGAGGTGGCAGAATGCAGAGGACTTTTCTGCCTTGCCACCCATGCCCCAGACTAGCATTGTGGTACTGGCATACTGGTGCCCAGATGGTCTGCCCATGTGCCAGGAAACCATGGGATGACTTTCAAAATACTGATGTTAAGAACAAGCTTCTTTCCTTGAAGCTGTTTTACCCCCTTGAGGTTTCAGTGCACTTGCCTTGTCTGGGATAACTTGTTATATTGGGTCCTTATTTTAAAAATATGTTTATCTCAAAGAAAAAAAATTAAACTAGATCTAATGGTTTACTAAAGATTTCCTTTTCTCATTTGAAAGTCCCATTTATACTTTCCATTTAAGTACGAATTTGGCACAGTATCAATGAAGTAAAAAGTATCTGTGAGATGAGAAAAAATCCCTCAAGCCATTGAAGTTGAAAGAAATAGAGGCAGTAAAAGAATTGTGGTTAAATTCTTCTAGGGTCCCTGTAATTTCTACCAGTTAAGTTTGATTTAATAGTTTCTAGCTTGACACCCTTATTGAATAGTCTGGGAGGAGTTGCTCTTACTTGTGGGCATAGACACAGTTGGAGGACAGGGACCTGGAAGAGTGACCTGGGTGTTTCCAAGCCCCAGCTCAACTCACCTGAGAGGTGACACATTTTTGCCTTCAGCCAGATCTGCTCCCCCATGCATTACTTTCAAGAGTGCTTTACATGCATTAAAAAAAAAAAAAAGGCTCTTGTGAAACCATTTAGCAAAGCAAACTGTCAACTAGAAAAGTCTCTTCATATGTGCATAGCAAACTAAATGCAGTCCAAGCCATATGTAAATGTATGTTTGGAGGAAGATCTTTATAAAATACCTGAAGCAGAGGCAGCTCTGGATGTCTGTTTTAGCAGTAAGACACCAAAGTCAGTTCCCTGATTTGTAGAAGTATCTAAGACCACGTAGATGATTTCAAATCAAGACCCTTTTTGAGAACCTCAACCTTAATAGTTGGAAAAAAAAAAAAAAAGCATCAGTTTCCCAAGGGCAACATTAAATGAAAAACAATTTTGGGGATGTTATTTAAGGGCCTGAACCCCAATTTGAAGGTCTCCTCTGGAAGGGGAGGATGGGTTGAGTCCAGGTTAATGGGCTTTTCCCCTTGACTTCAACAGTACCAGGTGTCACCCCCAAGTTCCCTTTAACACAGCTCATCAGCTCTGCTCAATCTTTATTCAATTTTCTGTGTGGAAATGTTTTTGTGGTTTTTGTTTTGTTTTGTTTTTTTAACTGCAAGGCGCATTTGTGTTTTCCTTGGTTTCTGCCTTTCTCTTTCTTGTACTGCAAGTTTCTGTCTTTTGTGCTGTTGTGAACTAGGTAACGAAGCGCCTTCCTTCCTCAGGAACATCCACTATCTTCATGCTTTCTCAAACTTCCAGCAATCACAGCTTTTCTTGGAGTGAATAAGGTGATTTTCTTTGAGTCAGTATGTGTTGCTTGCTCTACTGCTTTTTTCCTCCTTCTAACGCCTAACTCTTAGATTTGCTTACCCAGCCAAACCCTGCTTTTTTTTCCCCTTTCACTTCCTTTAATTTAAATCTTTTGCTTAAATATTATGACTGTCTTCCCCTGGGTCTCCTGCCACACCTCAGGTGGGTGAGCTGGTCATGCTCGGGATGCCCGAGTGAGGTGGATGCTGGTTACTCTCCTCTCCTGCTGTAGTTTTGTGTTAGTGAGCTAGATACAGACTCTAAAACACGGGACAAAGTGGGCTGGATTTTTATCATCTTCTGGCTGACTTGGCAAACAGCTCAGGCTTGTTTGATCTAGGAGGAGCTCCCCAAGCTCCCATCATGCCCAGTCCATCCCACTTGGCAGTGTTACCATTGCTGTTTGTATAAGGGAAGAGCCCACTGTGCTGCACCCTCATAGTAAGGGCCAGTCTTGGACTGGCTGACGGTGGGGATGGTGGGGCTGTCCTACAGCAAAGTACCTTGAAAACAAATCCCTAGCCTTTGGTTTCACTGCAGCCCTCCAGTGTGACTCTATATTAAAATACCAGTTCTGAGGAGATCAAAGATGGTTTCCTCCTCTCTCAGGAGCACAAACCCTCAAGCCTGAAGTTACCTATTCCAGGAAGCAGGGCTAGTTCCTGAACTACAAAAGCTGCAAAAACCAGCAAGTGTTCATCACCGTGGTATTTAGGGAGCTGTTTTTCTCTAGTCCTTACAATGTGACTTAGTTGTAAAAAAGGTGTGTGTGCGTGTGTGTGTGTGTTCAAGGGTTAGGCTGGGGCAAGCTCACGTGTGCTACAAGTCTCTTTGCCTCACTGTTGCAGAGCAGTGGGAAGGCACCTGATTCATTGTCGGCCAGACCTTCTGTCAGACCACTTCTTTTAAGAACATTCTCAGATGAGTCTAAAATGTTGTAACAGGTACCCTGTCTGAAGGAGTTGGGCTGGGTTTTAAAAGGCATCAATTAACCAAATGTAACCCTTCCCCCCAATCAATTAAACTATGGTTCTCATAATCCTCTTGACTATCGGTGTGGGGCACCTGTCCTTGTGGAATGGAGATGCAATGCTGGGGATGCATTTTAATTGGGGGACATGGTTCTATTCAGCCTCTGCAGAATCCCAGTTGTGTAGAGATCTCAGACTGAAAGATTTTTGCAGCTTGACCTGAAATATTTTTGCAGTCTGTAAATAACTATTTCAATATAACTCATAGTGTAATGTAAACAGAAAATTCCACCTGAGAATACAGTGACCTGTGCAAAAGTGAACCCTGATCTATTTATAGTAAGTGTTCAAATCTCTGCTATTAAAATGATCCCAGTATTGCATCGGAGTTGTACAAAAATCCCTTTTTCTAGGGTGCATGCTCTCAGAAATAAATACATCTTAATTCATCTGCCTAGATTGAAACTAAACATGTGTCCTTGTCTGTGTATGTCAGCATACAGTCCAGCAGCGTGTCTCCGTGTCTGTATGTGTACACACACATGCAGCATCTTACTATAAGTTTACATGATTTTAATCATTGTAGTTAAGCTGACAGCAGAATAAAATATATAAAAGTGCCTAATTGAATTCACAATTGCCCTATCAATGTGTTGACATAGCTCTGTGGCATCTGCCACCAACACAAACCTGCAGATTTTCTCCTACCTTTGCACTCTCCTGCTTCAAAAGAAATGGAGGTAATGTGGAAAGGGCAGGTGTAACAGCCAGAAGGACCAGAGCTCCAGAGCTGTCTCTGGCATAAGTCTGGGTTTCTGCTTGCCCAGGCACTGCTGGCAAGCTCAGCAGCCATGCCTTTCCTTCAAACGATAGGTGGTGCTCTCTGCTACCGTATACTGGTGCAGACTGGGAGCTGTGGGGGTCAGAGAGGCAGATGCCATTTTTAGACTTTATACAGCATTTTGCAGATTGTGCAAATTAATTTGTTCCTTGGTTGTGAATGACATTTGGCACTTTTATCATGGGCTTATCATTCTTCTTCTCTTATTAAGTATTTTTTCTAAAAATAACAGAAAAATGCTATATGAGTTTGTAACAATTGCAATACATGTGCATTTTTTCTTCTGATTTTGCAGACTGGCCCCTTTGATCTGCCTATGTTAGTCTCATACAAACGTATAGAGAATGGTTACGTGAAGACTGAAGATGCTGTTACTAACTTGGCAGAAAGATATCCTCTCAGGATACTTTAAAGTGCTCCATACAAACACGGCGTATTGTCATGCTGTAGGGAAAAAACCCATGGTTTTAACCTAACAGTTCTCTTTAATATCACCAAGTACAGTAAGCAGCCATGCTGATAAAGCAGTAGCCAGGGCTACTGGCTGTTTTTCTTTGGGCTTGTGGCCTCCTTGTTTCATCCTCCCCCTCCAAAAAAAAAAAAATCTACCAAACAATGTCATTGGAGGCTGAGAAAGCATCTTTAGGATTTAATCCAAAACAGCATGAATTGAAGTGCAAGAGAGCAATGGTAACCCCATTTCACACAGGGGCTTCCTCTGCCTGCTGCAGATCTGGCCGAGAGCAGCAGAGACCTGCTCACATCTTTTGCTTTGCCTGACCAAAGAAGTAGCACAGACTTTAAACCCAAGAACAGCCCCCTGCAGCTTCCTGATGGTGCTGGGGAAAACCTGCTCCTCTCGTGCCGGATCATGCAGCCCTGGGAGCATCTTGCCGGGGGCTGCAACTCCTTGACAGGGGTTTCCCCTTCCCAGCAATGAGTGGCCAGAGGCACATGGCAGAAATACATGAAAATGGAGGAGAACTCGGCCGAGGAAGCAGCGTGTCCAGTCGTGGCCCTGCCCTGGAGAGACCCATGGTGCTGGGAAGCTCCTGAGCATCCTCCCGCTGCTGGTTTGCTGAGGGGCTTATTACTGATGGAGAGTGAAGAAAAGGTTTATTTTCCCTCACACTGAGGCTCATGGAAGAGGGAAAGGCGCTTTCAAGGAGGAAAAGAATCTCAAGTTGGGCTGTGACAGACTTTCAGCCGTTTTGCCCGGGCTGCTGTGGCTGTGCTTATGTTACTGCACTCTGCAGTTGCTTCACCACTTTAAGGGCCTGAGTGACAGTGCAGCCCTTGGGTCATCCCAGGGACGTGGGCTGTGCCTGTGAACCTGCAGGCGTGTCAGACTGCATCTTGAGTTATTTGCACTAAGATAAAAAGCCGGTTTGAAAATAAATGGAATACGTGAACCTGGTTTCATTTTACACTTCTATTTGGTTTTTAAATTGGCATGTTGTTTTCAAATTTACCTGTACCATGGTCGTGGGAACTTTTCTCTTTGGGTTATGCTCAGCAGAGTTGAGATGCCTGACTCTCAATGTTGTTTTGTTTTTGTTTTTTTATCTGACACTTCATATGTGGAAAAAAGCAGCTTTTTTTTTTGTTGAGTTGTGTCATAAACAGGGCTGGAGCTCGGTTTGGTGTGATGGTTCCCACCCCCTTATGCTGCCTGCCCTGGCCCTTGTGCTCTGCAGAGCAGTGCAGAGGAACCACTGTGAGAAGCATCCGAATCTCATCTCAGAATTAACAAGCTCCACGCTGCAACTGGGTTTGGCTCCTGCTTGCTCAGGCTTCATGTCGCTTATATGCAAAGAAACAACAATTTGGGACTAGATGGAACATTCCCTTCATCAAATGACAGTGGACTATTTTTTTTTTATTTTTTTTTTTGAAGAATCAAGTCTTGCTCTCTGGCTTCCACCCCTGAGGTCCATCTTTGACTCTTGTGGAAGTAGGATGGGGATCAACTGCAGGCGAGTTCTAATGTGTGTCATAAGGACTTTGCAAGAGGCCTTACCTGAGTGAGAAAGGGATGTGCGTAGTCCCTAAGGCTGGTGGCTGCTCTTGTATCACCCAGCATGGGAGGGGACATACATAAAGGACCACTGTATTATACACTGCACTGGCCTCACTGCAAGTGATGTTTCTTAGCACCGTGTTAGCAACCTTGGCTCGACTCCTTGCTGCATGCAAGTAAGGAGCTGTGCTTCCAGCATGTGTCCCGTTGTCCCACGGGCAAAGCTCATTTTCTTTTCTTTATTTATTCCCCCCCGCCCCCCCCCCCAGCTCATTTCACAGATCTAGAATTCAACTTGCAGACCTTGTCCCATTCTCAACTTTTCTTGCTCAAACGTGGTGCCTACAGATGAAGTATGCGATGAAGGTGTGCTCTACATGCCAAATCTAACCTTGCCCCTTAAGGATACAGTTGCTGACTTGTGTTTACATAACCTTGAAAATGCGGGCGCTGAAATGCCTAATTCCTGTGATTCAAAACCATTCCAAGCCTGGATGGTCCCAAGCCTGACTCCTTGCTTCTCAGTTTGTTTTGTGGTGTATTCTGTTCCTAGGGTCAAAGTCTGTTCCCGTGAAATTCAGCTGAAGGTTTTGCTGGTGACATGAGTAGTAACAGAGTGAAGCTTGACATGTGTGTGTGAACAAAGCCACTTAAATGAGCTAATTCCTGCAGCCTGTTTAAGGATGGAGCCTTCTAAGAACCCAGTCTTTCTCTTCCCATTTTTAAGTGTCCTGTCTCATGATGGAGCAAGCCATTGCAGTAGCTGTACCTCCAAACCCAAGGCACACACACTGAAAAAAACTGGTTGGAATTAACTTGCAGCTATTTGGGGAAAATGAAGGTTTTCTTGGGGGTGAATCTTCAGCTAGTGCACTGGTGTAGTGCTGGGAACACCAGGACAGCCAGCATGCCCTGGACCTGCAAAAGAACAGGTCTTTGTCATTCAGCAGCAGCAGAAGTGAAGTTCCTCCTGCTTTGGATGGCTTGGGAAATCGGGGGACCCCTTCTGGGGTTAGAGAAGGGAAGTAAAAGCAGAGATAGTAACTAAGGTGTGAGCCAAACAGGAAGGATGCTGAGCAGTAACCCAGTAGTGATGCTGGGATTGTTGTTTCTGGACCATGATACAGGCTGCACTGTTGTAGTGCTCAGTGGGGAGCTAAAAGGTCAGTACAGGCTTAGTGGTGGAAAAACTTGAAGGAAAAAGAGGCTGGGTTTTTTTCCTAAGAATTCATTGAAGTTTAATCACTGACTAGTGACACTGAAAGATAAGAAACGTAATTAAGATTCCCTCTAAAACTGTTATGTGGTAACAGAGGAACTTGGTGTAGTCATAGCTACTTTTCAAAAACTAATCCTAATCATTATGAAGCTGTTATAAATGACTTGGAATTGCATAAAAGCTTAAAATTGAATTTGTATACACAAAGTTGAAAAACTTACATAATACTGCACCATTTATCCAATTTCCCAGCTATGGATTTATTTTTTTTTAAACCATGTAGTATATAGAAAGTGTAAATTATATACAGGCAATGAGAAGATACATTTTCAGCTTCTTGCAAAAAAAAAAAAAAAAAAAAAACAGGAAAAAAAAAAGAAAAAGGACTGCGACCTTACATTTTTTTCACTTAAATGCAATTTTATACATTTATGTTGCTTTATATAAAGGAAATTGAATGTGAATGTTACCTTTTATGAATGCAACTTGCTCTTTTTTCATTACAGAAACTTTTGTTTGAAGTAATCAATAAACTTTGGTATGTTGTTCTGATTAATATATACCTGTTGTGTGCCCTGTGTCCTTGGATGCTACTAGGCAATGGTTGACAACAGGGGCTTTGCTGAGGTGATGCTAGTGGGGACCATTGGCATTTTCACTGGGGAATAGATGAAGCCTGCAAGACCATACTTGATTCCCTGATGTGGAGCAGCATTTCCCCAAGAAAATACTACTTGTTTCTTAGATATTATTGTTTTACCAGCAAGGCATTAGCAATTCTGCTTGTAACAGCTGGCCTATGTGTTCTAAACCCATTTCTCTCAAAAACTGTATTCAATGAAGAAAGTGAGCCTTGTGAATTAAGTGAATAAATCAATGTAGCTTTGTAGAAGAGATGAACTCTGAGCTTTAGCTGACATTTAGGAACAGGGTGAAAAAAATGCAGGTCCATGTGCCTGACTTCCATACATATATGAAGAATTTTCATTAATGCTGTGCATGGGTTCTGTGTGTCGTGGCTATGTATAATAAATGAGTGTTTTTCTAGTTCAAAGACTAGCGAAGTGCACAAATGAAGATTATTCTGTGGTTTGTAGAGTGCCTGGAGCTGGTGAACTTCAGGCCAGATATTTGCATTGATTAAATTCCAACAGTGCAACAAAACTCTTAAAGCAAGACTCACAGGGGTTTGTATAATACACAAGGAAAATATATAGACTTAATTATTTTTTTTTTTTAGGACGTGGGTCTGATTCAACCCAAAATGTTTGTAATAGAAAACTGACAGTTTGAAAAATTCTGTTTTGGCTGCTTTGGTTTATTCAGCTCCCGTCAGCCACTGGAGGACAGATGGCTGTGCTATTTAAAACAAACTATAACCTTTAAGAAGCAGCTCATGCTATTGGAAACCAGATACACGCATTGAGAATCTTAATAGCCCAAGTGAGTGATAGTGAAAATCATCTGCAGAGCTGGAAAGGGTTTTTACTCTGAGCTGGCTGCCCAGGCTGATAGGACAGAAGTAGTAAAAGTAAGCGATGGAGACAGCCGTGGGTCACCAGCTATTTCAGAAAGCACCAAATTAGCATTTTAAACACCTCTGTAACCCTTCATATGAGAAAGGAGAGGTAATGTCACTTTGTAAGGTGGTTTTTAACAAGGACAGCAATTTTTTTAAAGGTCAGGCCGCTGGCATGTGAGGGCTCTTGGCACGATGAGGGACCACAGTGTCCCTGTCCCTCCCTGTTACCCTGCAGCCCCTACAGAAGATGTGTCCACAGCGTCCTCACTGCTGGGATTGGGGTTCATGAACCTTCCCAAGTCTGAGGATAACCTGCTAAGCTGGAAAATATGCTGTGGCCTGGAGAAAGGGTGTGTGTGTGCACCTGCAAGTGTGTGTCCTTCCCAGACCAGGGGTTGCAACAATAAGGCAGGTCTGTCTGACTGATGAGGAGAAGAAGTGAGAGTGGGAGAGCAGAGTGAAGTCCTCTTTCTTCCTCACATTGACATAGTGGGTGATGTAAAATCCTGATCCTGATTAAATCAGTGCAGGCTTAACAGGCTTAAGCAGGGCTTAAGCTTCCTGCCAAGCTATGGAGGCTTTGCTCCTCTTGGACCAGCTTGGAAAGGGCCCTCACTGGATGGTACCCCAGAATTGGGGTGATGCTGCCTTGTGCACGTGAATTTCTCCTAAAACCCCTGTTTGTGAAAACTGACCAGAGCTTAATTATTCTGCACAAGTATTGTGATGTCACTATGCTTATTCCAGAGCTGAGCAATGCCCTTCAACGTCAGTTTGACTCCAAACTGTTTAGCTGGGTCAGTTTTTCCAGTTCTCAGCACCACCCTAAAAAAAAAATTAAAAAAAAAATAAATTCAAAGTCTTTCTATCCCGTTTTGCCTGTTGGATTTTGGGCATGAAAGACCAAGTGGCTGCTCCCCATTGCAGCTGGAGCTCAGGTGCTAAGCAAGGTGCTAGGAGCAGGTGAGGAGAGGAACTGTGAGAGCCACTCGGGCTTATGTGATGGCCTGGGGCAGAGGTGTTTGCAGTGGCCTCCCGGGGGGTGTAGCAGGGAAAGTGTGATTTGGGTGAGCCAGAGAAAAACACTGCAACAGCTGAGCTCTGGAGTGGTGAGAGCTGGGCTGTATCTTGCTGGAATGATCTGACATCTGCAGGACTGTGTGTGAGAGCTGGGACAGAAGGCTGAATGGAGGGTGACAAGCTAAATTACCTTATTTAACCAGAAACTCTTGTCCTCAGCAACTGTCAGAGCAAGGATGTTTCTGAAGGAGAGTCTAGGAGACAGGATGGACTGAGCTGATGGTGACAGATGGGCATTTATCAAGGCACTTTCAGAGCCTGCCTCTAATCAAGTGATGTCTCCAAGTGATGCACTGGAGCTGGAGCAGCAACACTTGCACTCACTGCTCAGCACAAGCATCTGCACAGGCCCATGATGGAACAGGGATGCAGAGCCTGGAGGAAGTTGCAGAAATGAAACCTATGTTTTCTCTGAATCATGACTTATGGCAGGGCACTCTCTGAGTCCTGGTTATGGCAGGGCACCCTTCGCCAGTGGGAGAACAAAAGAGACCTTCAGCACTTGGATAGGCCTCATTTCTGCACAAGCTCCTGCAGTTTAGGAAGAATAGTGTTCCTGAGACAGGAATAGAGAAGGGAGGCAGAGGGGCTGTCTTTCCATCCTCATGGCCTTGCATATGGCTGCTTTATAACCGTGTTTTGCTGCTGAACTCTTCCCATCACACAAGATGTGATTTATGACCAGATAAAAAATTGTTTGTTGGAACAGTTACATTAGGGAGGATCTGCTGTCTAATAAGCAGGGAGCACTGACTGAACAGGTAGTTTTTCCTTGAAAACTTCTGTGTCAATGCAAGAAGGGACACGGTCTATCAAAAGATGGTGTTTTTCATACTACAATTGTTAGACCTTGGGTCCTAAATTAATAGCCCTGACTGCTGAAGTGATGGAAAAAAGGCTGCTATTATAATAAGGAGCATAATTAAAAGGTTGTTTTGGTAAAACAGGAACATCCACTTCTCTGTGTTGCCTTCCTGGGCAGCTCTGGCTCCTGTTGAGAATGAGCTGGCATCGTTTGAACCTCAGTATGGGGAAACTGAGGCTGGTGGGTCAGCCCAGAGCTGTGCTGAGAGCTCTGGCCAGCTTTGGCTGTAGCAGTGCCTGGTGTAGTTCTCATATATTGTTCAAGGAATTTGCTAGAATGCTGCTTGCAGAGGATGAAATACTTTTTTTTTTTTTTTTGTCCTTAAAGAAGTGCTATAGTCACTAAGCAGGGAGCAGCTCCAGCTGCAGAGTGGTGTGCTGGGGGACACTGGAGTAGAAGGATTTATTTTTTTAAAAAGAAGAATAGGAAATAAAGGAAAAAGAAGGGAAGTGGAAGGAAAATAAGAAACAGGGAAAAACAGGGTGAGAGGAAGTAGAAAAAAAAAAAAGAAAGGAAAATAGAAAAAGAAGCAAAAAAAAAAAAAGGAAAAAAGAAAAATGGGTAAAAGAGAAAAAAGGAAAGGGGAAAAAAGGAAAAGAGAAAAACGGGAAAAGGGAAAACCGGCAAAAAACAGAAAAAATAGGGGGAAAAAGGAAGGAAAAAGGAAAAACAAGGGATAAAGGGGGGGTAAAAATGGAAAAAGGAAAAAGAAAAAAAGGAAAGAAAAAAAACCCAATTAATTAAGGTGAGAAGGGAAAAAGGGGGGAAGGGAAAAAGAGGGGGAAAGGGAAGAAAAAAATGAAAGAGGAAAAGCAGGGGATTGCGGAGGGGAGAGAAAAAAAAAAAAGGAGGAAACGCTGGCAAAACCGGGGAGAAGCTGCGGGCGGGCAGCGGGAGGGCGGCCGACGGGGCGGTGCGGGGGGCGGTCGGAGGCGGGGGCGGTGCCGCCCTCTCGCTTCCCTCGGCCCCGCCTCGGCGGCCTCGCGGGCCCGGGGCGGAGGCAGCGGGATCGCTGCCGTGCCGGCGGGGGAGCGCTGCCCGCGGGGCATGGCCCTGGCCCCGGCCGGGCCCCCGCCGGGGGGCACCTCGGCGGGGGAGATGGAGAGCTACTACTGCCTGCTGCGGGCCGCCGCGCTGCTGGAGGCCGCCGCCGCCGGTGAGTCCCGGGGCTGCCGGAGCCCGAGGGGCCGGGGCGGGTGTCACAGGTGTCCGGGGCGGCGGGGCCGGGCCGGGGAGAGCGCTCAGCTCGGAGGGCTTTCCCCGGAGCTCGCCGTCCCTGCGGGGAAGGAGCCTAGCACCCGGCCGGCAGCGGTGACCCCGGCGGGGCCAGCCCGGGCGGGAGCGCTGGAGCCGGGCAGCGGGGCGCTGGGAGTCTGCGGGGCGCTGGGAGTCTGTCTGCGGGGCCCGGCTCCTCACCGGCCGCCGTGGCTGCGGAGTGCGGGTGCGAAGGCGAGACGGGCAGATGTGCTGTACCCGGGTCTGTCTGTCTGCCTGCCCGGGAAGCCTCTGGCAAGGGGTCGCTGAGGGATCATTTGGATGGATTGCAGGAGAGTAGAATGACTTGAGTTAGACCTTTAGAAGATCATCGCGTAGGATGGCCAGGGTTTTTTAAGGGGAAGAAGCTTCACACCCCCACTGCTGACACGTCCTTGTTACTAGAATGCATTGCTCAAAATGCATTTTGAAGAGAGGAGCTTGTTTTCGGTGAGGAGAAAGGTATTTGCCAGTGCCAGTCCCCTTCTTGGTTTCCCCATGGCCAAAACTGAAGAAGTCTTCCCTGGGAAGTTGCATCTTAGCCTGAAGACTGCGATGTGCCCTTCTCCAGGCTCTGCAGTGGAAAAGCAGTAGTTAGATGTGTGTAAAACCTGAGTCTCTGCCAGACACCCAGTGTTCCCTCTCTCATCCCTTGGTCTTTAAACATCACTTAATCCCGGGCTGTGCTGGGGATTGCAAGGAGCTATAATGATGTCGCTGTGGTTTTACACTCACTGCACACCCTTCATGTGAGGAGCAAATGCAATCTGATCCCGCTGGCTGCAGGCTGCTCTGGTGCCCCAGCGATGTTTCCTTTGATGGACAATGATCTATCTGCTCACAATCTGTGTGGAGCCCTGGCTTTTTTTTTCATTATTTTGCTTCTCTTGTGGGGAGAACAGAGTTTTTTGGTAGGTGTCTGTCATAATTCAGGAGAGGTGGTGGCATCTCACGCCTCGCTAGCAGACGTGTACCTTGGCCAGAGGTAAAGATGCTCATGATTCTCTGGAGACATTCAAAACCCTCTTGGACATGTTCCTGTGTGACTTGGTCTAGGTGATGTTGCTCTGGCAGGGGGGTGGGATTAGATGATCTTTCAAGGTCCCTTCCAACCCCTAACATTCTGTTAGATTCCTTATTTGTTCACAGCTGGTAAGAGTGCTTGGAGCTGTGCCAGCCATAAAAAGACACACTGACCCAAAAAAAAGCTTCCAGTCTAATTCCAGTTTCCATGACCTCTTTGCAAAGCACAGTTCAGGGTGCAGGAGGATTTTTTCAGAGGGTAAGTCTCAGGTGAGGATTTCAACAGTGTGTCACCTACCCCTCAGGACCTGCTCATGTATGTGTTCCTCTGGGATGGTGCCCACCACAGCCCCTTCCTCTCTGCTGTCTGCTGTCCTGCCCACCAGACATGGGCTCACCTGTTTGTTTGCCCACCCACGCCCTGCAAACAGAGTGGGAAGATGGAGGCAGGGGTGACAACAGCCAGTTAGCAAAGGGTGCTACTCGAACGGGTGTGATTTAGAAAAGTCTCATTCTCCTTGCACTGGTGTGGGTGACGAAACACCCACACTGCTTGAGCAGGAGCTGGGTGACACAGGGATGGGGACACAGATGGAGAAGGTTTCCTGTGAGCGATGTAACGGAAGCCGGACGAGAGTGGGCAGAGGGTTTCTCGTGAGCAGCAGCCCTGTCTTGTAACCAGCCCTTGGCAGATGACCTTTGTGTAATGCTTGTGTGAAATCAAAATATCTCTCCAGAGCCACACTCGTGTGGTTATAGCTGCAGGATCTGGACACGTGTTTTGGCATTTATCGTCTTAAAATGAGATTTTGAAAGAGATACAAACTTGAGTAAGGTTCCTCGAATCAGGAGATTAAATCAGAAGATACTTTTTTTTTCCTCATCACTGATTTCTGAACATTTAAGCCTGATCTGGGGCCATGTTTTCACCATTTCCCTTCACACATCAGTGCTGGAAACTTGTTGATCATGTTTAATATAGAAGGTGATGTCTCCCCTGTACCTGCTGTGCAGTGAGATATAAGCCTGTGTAAATCCCAGGCTTTTTACAGCAGTTCTCAGCTCTAAAAAGGTTTGGGCTCCCACGGAGAGCTGCAACAGTAGAGGGCCAGCAGGCTCTGAAAGCTCTGTGCCACTGTTGGTCCAGACGCCTTTGGGTGGACCAGAGAGGAGTAGTAGTCTGGGAGCAGCCAGTAGTACGTGGGATGAGCTTCCTCTCCTCACATCACATTTGCTACAACTGCAGTTTCATGGTTTATCATTCATTTACTGGGACAAAAGTGAAGTGACAGCAGGGCAGTGTAGGAGGGAAACAACTGAAGTGTAAAATGTGGTGGGGAAAAGAAAGAGCCTTCCAGAGCTGTCTCTGCCACTGAACTGGAGGATGCTGGGAGACCTGGAGCTTCCCTGGGTGCCTGGATGATCAGAGCTGGATGTTGCCCCTGGTCACACTTGTGGTTGGAGGCCTTTGTTAGAGTTGGTTTTAGCAGGTGGGAGTTCCAAGGAAACCCTGGAGCCCCAAACCAGGTGAGTACCCTCAGCCTCATCCTGCAAACAGGCAACTTCCAGCTGACTGAGGTGTCACAGTGATGGGGGTTGTTTTGGTTCGTGTGACGAGCCCAGTCCTGTGATCCTTAACTTGCTCTGCTGCCAAAACCTCAATCATCTCACCTGCCAGCTTCCCTAGCACAGTGGAATTGAAGGCTATTGCCAAATTGGGGGCAGAGGAACAGGACATGAGGAGCTGTGTTGGAAGTGGCTGGGTGGGGCTGCCCTGTCTTCTGAATCCCTTTTCCTCCCAGGTGATGCTAGCCTTGGTTTTACAGCAGGGCTGAGTCAGGAGCTCCCGGGGCAGAGCTGTTCTCTGGGAACCCACATTGGCTGAGCCATCTGCAAGGTGCAATTATCCATCTGCTGCTCCATGGGTGTCTGTCCAAGGGCTGGGTGGTGTGAGACAGACAGTGAGCACCAGACATATCCTCCCCTCTCTTTCCATGCTGCTGACCTTCTCCTGTGGCAAGAAAGCTGGGCTGGGGGATGAGCTTTTGCTCAACAGGGGAATGCCAGAATTTAGCATTTCCATTTTCAATTCAGGAAAAATTTGCTTTAGTTTCCCTCACTTTGCAGCAGAGTTTCCAGGTGATGCCGTTGTGGGAACCTGGCTGTGCAATTTAGTTTCCTGGCTGTATGGGCTATGAAAGCAAATCAATTGTTCCAGTGACTCCAGTGGACTTAATTCCACATTCCTAGGCAGGTAATGGGGCTCACAGATTTACTGCTTTTACATCTCCCAGGAATTACTTGCACACAAAGCTGGAGTTTGGCTTGGAAAAAACACCACTTGCCTGGTACTGAATGATGATGGGAAAGTTATTGATGTGTGTATGTTTTTGTTTGGCTTTGGAAGGCTTGTGTGCTGAAGTGACCCTGGTCTGGAGGCTGGTGATGGTGGCTGGGAAGGTGCATACTGGTGGCAGGTGCTAAATGCACCTTCCCTGGCCCAGCTTGTAAATGCACCTAGTGCTGGTGTGTGGACACCTGCAGACTCACCTGAGTTTCCCCTAAGGGAAAAGTGGCTGAAATTGAAAACAAGAGAAAATGAAAAGTACACTGAAGCTCCCAAGTATCAGAAATGCAAGAAACTAGATTTTCTCAACTCCCACACTGCGTTTGAATCCACAAGGGTGGGTGTTGAGAAACTTGCGTTACGTTTCTTGCAATCGATGTAAATTCATGTATAGTTGAGCTGGCTTTTTTTTTTTTCCCAATTTTTGCTTATTTTGGGGTGATATGAGAAGACAGTTTTTCTGATTGGATGTGAAAGCATCAGATCATCCAGCATTTTGTTCCCTGGTATTTCCGGATTAGCCACAGAATAACAGCAGATAAAACATAAGCTTCATTCCCATTTAGTTTGCTTTTGCTTCATCTTTTGTGAGCAGAGCTTTCCTAGTTTGCCAGCTGTTAAATCTTAATTGGAAGAGATTCTGCAACCCAACCCAAACTCCTCATTCCCCCCCAGCACACAGGGACACCTTTTAACCTCCCCTGAGCCTCCTCCTCCTCACTGGCAGCACATCTCAGCCCTGGCTGTTGGGGACCCTTCTGCTCACTCCAGCTCCCCAGGTTGTATCAGGGGATGATGTTCCCATGAGCATGGGATCCTTAGCTGGCTGCAGCTTGTCCTGCCAGCAGCGATGGCCCCGTGGTCAGCAGGAATGAAGTTTTGCCCGTTTTGTGTGTCAGTGAGTGTGTCTGTGCAGTGCCAGAGCCCTGGGCACTCCTGCTTTTTCACAGCCAGCATTCCCCTGCCAGCCATTGCTGGAGGGATGCCCGGGAGAAGGAGGCTCCTGCTCTGGGGCTGGCAGGTTCAGCTGCAGGGCCTGATCCAGGGTCACTCTGTGCACTCCTGGATCTGATCCCTCTTGGGCAGCTCAGCTCCTATTGTAAGGTGATGATTCAGCTGGTCCCGTGAGGACATTCCTCTGTGGGATGGGCACACTGCCTGGATGATGGCTTCACAAGCTTGGACTGTGCTGAGTTTACATCTTCTCCCTATTTCTTATCTGTTTGTTATATCACAGGGCTTATTTTTGCATTTTTACTCTGAACCTCAGTGTGTCTAAATCTAAGCCTTTTGAAAAGGTCATTCTAGTTTTTCAGAAGCTTCAATTTATTTTTTTTTTTTCCTGTACTGTTTCTTAGCTGAGCACACTCCTGGGTTTGAGTGATGGGTGTGTGTACCTGCATTGAAGCATCAACTACAGATAAACCTCAGAAGGCCTCGGCAGAGGAGCACAGCTGCTAGGTCAGAAGAGAAGACCATCTGCTGCTGTGCCCTGCCTTCTACACTGTGCTGGAGTGGGTGCTCGGGGAGAAGTAAAAGAAAACAGATTACAAACAGAGAGCCCTTCCTCAAAATATCCTCCCTGCTCTGACACAGAATGATTTAATGAGAATGTTGGACCAGGCATGGTGATCAGCTCATCATACCTAGTGATGGACGAACCCTCCTGGGGCTTTCCATGGCCTTCTGGAAATCCTGTGTGGTTCTTGATGTTCTTTTCTGATGTGACAGCTTGGGTTTCCCATCTATGACATGAGATGATGCTCCTGGTGATGTTTGAATCCTTATCTTTGCTGGGGCTACTCTCGTGCAGACAGTTACTGTGGCAATGGGGTAAGAGAGGTCTGCATCCGTGCCCATGTGACCAGGGAGGGTGGTGGCTGTACCAGGGAGGCAGTGCTGGCACCTATCCCGTGCAGGGCAAGGCTTGGCAGGGGCTGGGTCCCTTTGAAATGGTGACGTGGTGGCTGCTGCTGCGTGTCTGTCCCGTCTGCCTCAGAAGGTGGTGCTTTGCTGCTGACCTGTCTCCACAGCAAGCTCTCCGAGGGCCACCCGTGCCTGGCTGCCAGCATCACAGGGCTCCTGGCAGCTGCTGGGGTGGCTCTGCTGCTGACTGTAGCCTGGGGATCAGACTGTGTTGTCAGCACCTGAACCCTCTAAATGCAACTTGTCCATCTGCAGCTCCCACCATGGTGTTGGGGTGCAGCTCTTCCCGCAGCTCTGCGCTCCCTTGGCCTCCGTGTTGTGCTGCTGCTTTTCCCAGGAGGTGTTTGAGGTGGCAGCTCAGCCACCCTGTAGAAGTGTGTTTTGCAAGCACCTCTGCCCAGATGTACCAAGAGATTTGTGTGTGGCAGGTGGACATTTGCCACCAGGCTATTGACAGAACCTGCCAAGGAGCCCCATCATCTTCCTCGGGATCAATATCCCACGTCTTCCAGAAAAAAAAGGCATTTCTAAACCTGATCTAATTGCTGGTCTTTCCCTGCCAGTAAAAACCTGCTTTTGACTGGCTGTACATCTGAAGGAGATGCCTCTGGGCTGAGCCCAGGGCTCGGGGGGATGCAGATGCTCCTGTGCATAGTGAGGTGTGAGCTGTCCCCAGGGGCAGAGTGGGACAAAGGGGTTTGCAGCAGTCGAGGGTGTTATTGAAGCTCTCTGCCATAAATATTTTAATGGGTCTTTTGTGTCACTCACTTGGCCTGGGGAATGACTGTACCACCTGGAATGACAAGATGTTGGATGTGCCTGGTTTTTTTTTAGTGCAGCAGCAGGAATTGTTGGTCTTAACACTGGGATGGCTACAGGTGGATGTGGTCCTCGTGGCTCCCCTGGACAGCAACAGGGTCTCATCTTTGCAACAGGTACCCCCAGCATCAGGAGTGTACTTGTGTCTGAGCAGGACACGTGAGCTGCTGAAGGTGGATCTGGTGCCTAGGAGGGTGTGTGCAGTTCAGAGTTGCTGTTAGAAATGACTAATAGTTACATTTAAAGCTTCTGCAATGTACCTGAGAGTGATTCCAAAAGCAGAAGAGGAGCACAGCCATTTTTGCACTTTGCATGATCAAGTCTCTGAAATTCTGGGGTGTGGAGAGAAGAAAATTTGATGCAGGGTATGTTTTGCTGCAAGGTCTTCACATGGGAATAAGGGCCATACACATCTGTATCTGTGGCCAGGCTCTCAGGTGTAATTGCAGCATGAGGCTGTGAACCCCCATGTGCTCTGCAGCTCTGAGACTTTGGTGGAACTGAGTAGAAATCTCTTATTAACAAGCCCCTCTGCTTTTTTGCCCTGACAATCTTTAGAAGTCCCTGCTGTTGCAAACTCCCTTGTAGGGAAAAATGATCCCATGGCCTCCAGTTCCCAGGGAGGAAACCAGTGAGTCCTGGCCAGTGGATTTCACAGCTGGTCCTGAGACTTTCAGTTCTTTGGTCTATCCAAAAACCATTCCCATGGGTTGTGGAGACCTTTTCTTAGCTCTCCAGGTTTGTCCAACAAGGTTTTGAACATCCACCCTTTGATGCCAGCTCTTGCACAGCCTGGACAGATGTGGACATAGAGTCCTGACATCAGCCTGATGAATGGGGGCTGCAGGGGTCTTTTCTGCTCTAGTCATCAGACATGATGGTGGCCCTTTTCTGACACCACATCCTGCTGCCACTAGTGCCTGTTCCCTCTTGCAAACAAGGAACTGCACCGTGGGAGACACTGTTTGCTCCCAGCTACTGAAAGGTTTAATCTCAAAGCCAGGAAGCAGCCTCAGGGCCTTGGATATTGGATCTTGCTCAGACCAGGTCCTGTAAATAAGATTTTGGTGAATACAGCAGGCTTTGTGTAGAAGCACAACGTCCTATTCTCTGCTACGTGTTCTCTGATGAACGTGCAGTTCAACACAGTATCTCCATCAGCACTGTGCCACATGGCCAGCCACCAGCCCCTCCTGGCTCCAGCTCCCACCAGCACCTTGTGAAGACCTGCTCTGTGCATACACAGCATCCTAGCCTGTTCCTGGGCAGCTATGGAGCAGGAGGGAGAGGTAGTGACATGGAAATTAGGATCCTACTCTGGGTATAAGTTTGTTGAGGGAGATACCCCTCGGAGACCCTGGTGGTGGGCCATGGTTACTGGAAGATACTGGGTGAGGCAGTGCAGGTGGTGGTGGCAGCTGCCTGTGTGCCTTCCTGCTGTATCCCACAGCCAGGGACAGGCACTGTGTCACTCAGCACCGTGCTGTTGGATGGGGTGTGTGGAGGCCTCAGCAGGTGTGCTGGTCACAGCAGGGCGATTGGCAAACAGTAGAAAGCAGTTTTCTGTCAAGTGACTCCTTCTGTCTTGCTTGCTGGACACAATGTGCTGTTGGGGAGAAGGGCATGGTTCTTGCTGTGTGTTGGGTTGAATCCAAAGCCTTTTGAAGTTGATTGGAGAGAAAGCAGGGTGAGGCTCAGCCACTCGCCAGGGTGATGGAGACTCTTGTTTGCTGCAGCCAGCTGGGCCCTGACCACTGCAGTGGGATGGATTTCTGCCATTCTTCTTTGGGGAGCTCTTTGGCTTTTGCAGATAATTACTTTTCAAGTGAAACTGTTCCCCTTATCCCAAGTGAGTGCCCCGGGCAATGGGCTACAGGGTCCCTCCTTTGGAGTGTTTCAGGTGGGTGTAGCAATCTAAAAAAACCTGGCTCCAGGACCACCTGAGGGTGGTATCTTTGTCTTTCTCCCCAGATCCAGAACTGTGTTTTTATTCTTTGCCCTGGTGAGAGTGACAGCAACTGGAACAGGCTGCCCAGAGAGGTTGTGGAAACTCCTTCTCTGGAGACATTCAAAACCCCCCTGGACATGTTCCTGGGTGACCTTATTTAGGTGATGCTGCTCTGGCAGGGGGTTGGACTAGGTAATCTTTTGAGGTCCCTTCCAGCCCAGAGCACTCAGTGGTTCTGTGAAAAGGCTGCTCTCTGCATTGTGCTGGGTTCATGGCTGGGGCGCTCTGCTCTAAGGGATTTCTGTCCCTGCTTCTGCTCAAAGCAGATGAGACAGGGATGGCTTAGTCCTCATGCCCAGCCTAGCTTGTGCTCCATCAGCTGTTCTGCGAGGCTCAGACCAATGCTGGCCTCAGACAGCCTCTGGAAGAAACCCTGCTCACTGAAGCTCCCTGAGCACCAGACAGACCTTACTCTAAATGCTGTAGGTCTGTGTTAGGGGTGTTGTTAGACAAAGATCTTCTGGAGGCAGGTGAACCTTCCTGCAGTGGGACAACCTGAGAGATGCTGGCTGATGACCCAGCTTAGCCCAGAAGGTCAGCAAGGGAAGTGGAAATAGGTTACAAGTGTGGTGATTTGCAGGCTTCTTTGGCATCCAATAAATGCTGCTTCCTTGGGTGTAGATGTCCAAATGGACAAGCAGCTGACAACAAGGATGTCCAAATGGACAAGCAGCTGACAACAAGCAGATTATGGAGAAGCTCAGTGTGATCCTTTATCCTTTTCATTTGATTTACTTCAGTTTTGTTTCCTAGACTACGGCAGCAACCCTTACATGAAAAGCTGCTATTCTTCATTCACAACAAAGCCATCTCCAAATGGATTTTATAGCTGCAAACAATATTTATTCAGTGTTGTGAAGTGTAAGGGGCTCTTAGATCAGCTTGGCAGATGCGTTACACAGCTGCTGTCTGCAGATGCTGTGGACCTGCAAAGGCTGGGAAACAAAAGAAAACAACAGTTACCAAAGAGCAAAGCACTTTGGAGTTTAATTGGGTTTTATGAGAGGAATTTGGTCTCAGACTGTGGCTGTCCCCTCTCTGAGGGTCACCTTCACTGTATGTGAAAGTCCAGCTGTGCTTGAATCACCTTGAAAGGGAAGATTGCTCCCAATAAGCATCACTCTTACAAGTGCAGTCTGTGCAATGGCTTTGATGGTCCTATGGAGACCCAACAAAATGTTCTGGACCGTGTACCCCAAACGATGTGGACAGGACAGAGTCATCAGCATTCCCTGCAGAGCCATGTTAGTTTTTCTCAGCCAGGTAAAGAGCTCTGGATTTCCCCTTTGTCTTTTCCCTGCTTAACTTCAGGCATCCTCCAAAAGTCTGTGCCATGGCAACCGTGTCCTCCTTAGGGGAGTCTCTGAATGTAATAATTGCATCAGCATTTTATAAATAAATACCCACTTCAGAGCCTGCATAAAAAGTGTTACTATGATGGTAGGACAATTTATCATCCAGATGCTGCCTGTTTTCAGTAAGACACTAAAACCTGAGGTGATACCAACTGGGTAGAGATAGCAGTGTAGCTTGTAAAGAGCTCTGGGATGCTTAACACGGGGGGGGGTCAGGCTTGATTTTGTAACAGCACAGCTCTGTTCTGTCATAGCCAGTAGTCACAAAGCCTTTGTAAGAGAAGTGAGTGGGCTTGCATGGAACCTTGGCTTCCTCCAGCTCGTGCCAAGGCAGATGCAGGCTGGGTGGGCTGTTTGTAGCCAGGGCTGGCAGTACCTCGGGGTCTTTTCTGTCCAGTCCCAAGTGTTTCCTTCAAATAGCAACCCCCCAGTTTGCTATTGAATGTCAACTGAAGCCTTGTTTGAGAGGTTGATCTCTGGTGCCCCACTGCCTTTCACTGCTCTTTTTCCAGAGAGTAGTATTTGAGGACACAGGTCATCATGTGCCACAGGCACAGCAACACGCCTGTGAATTTGATGCCAGCATTTCATTTTCCCTAACATTTGCCTAGGAGGTTGAGTTCTATGGCCAATGCAGTGAGCAATGATTTGGCCAAGGAGTGGCTCTAATGGGATCACAATCAGTCTGTTGTGCCTTGACCTTAGGAAAGGGCAGCTGTCCTGCTCCTCCTCCACTTGGTGGAGTTTCCTATCCCACGGAAGATGGGAAGGGTTTCTAAGGGAAATGCTCCCCAAGCCTTCACTGCCTGGAGTAAAGTACTCCCCCCTAGTTTTTCCTCGAGTGAGTTATTTTGGGTGCTCAGTTTTGGAGAGCTGAATGCCCTCTTCCTTTCTTGGAAAATAGAATATTAGGGAGCAAAGTATTTGCTGTAAACTCTCTCCTGAGTGTGGTGGGAAACCTTGTCGTATGGTGCACAAACCCAAAGATGCAAGGTCCACTGGCTGGTGTGGCCCCAGCAGCACTTGCTTTGCTCAGCTGGTGGGCTGTGCTGGACTGTGTGCCCACATCTGCAGAGGGCAGGGCATAGAAGGTCCTGCTGCAGCTCCCCAGCACCAGTCAGATTAAAACATCAGGTAGTTTTTGCAATTTCCATTGTATCATTGGGAAGTTGCAGCTAAGAGAGTTGTGAGAGAATAAGCCCCAAACTCTGTGGCTGTAGCACATGGTTTTGAGATGGTATTTCTTTTCTGGAAGGCAAAGTTGAAAAATATCTGTGGAAAAAAATGCTGCTTTTTTTTTGTTTTGTTTTTTTTTTCCAACTATGATTGTTTCTGCCTTAGTTTAAGGCTGCAATTTGTTAGCATGTTCTCAGTGAAACCTTCTGCTTGATTTTGGTTTCTTTCACCATGCAAAGGTTACCTGCATTTCCCAGCCTGCTTCCTGGACAGCTATCAATAAATCAGGGTGTCCCTCCCATATCACTGCAGAACCAGAAACAAAAGCTGCATTTACTCTAAACCCATGTTTGCTTTTACTGCTGAGCACTTGAGTCACTCACGGGGCAAAGCTTTGCCTGGCTTGCCAGGGGCTGCATCTGTGGGGAAGCCAGAGGCAGGTGAGGTGACCTGGCTTTGGGGACCAGCTTAATTAAGTTATTAAGTGTGATTTTTATCAGTATGAGACTATTGACCTGGAAAAAAAAAAGAGATTAAATCTGTTGCCACTGCTTGTCCTCAAGTTAGGTGAAGCAGTTGAATGAGAAATATTTGAAATATCTTGCAAGACAAACTTCTTTTCTACCAAGACCAATTCTGGGGCTTGTTAAAATCAAGAATGTTTCTGTAGATGCCAGAGGGACTGAGGATTAATCCTTAACAAACAAAAATAACATTTTTATCTGCAAGTGGATAAAATAGAAGAGTGTGCATAGAGCTGGGGAGGGGCTGCAGGAGGCAGAGACCCCCCTCTAGTTCATGCACATCTGGGCTGTGATGCTGCAGTCCCATACAGCTGCTTAAAGGCCTGAAAAATCTTAAAATAAAATAGGAGGTTTTTTTGGATAAAGTGAAATAAATAGAATAAATATTGATTACACACTGGAGTGTGCTGAAGTATGCAGCCCAAGTGACTTAAACCAGCCAAAAGATTACTCCCCGGGACCAACTCTGTAAAATAATCAGTGTTTAAAATTTGATTAGCAGAATGCACAAGGACTTTAATCTGTATAGATGTGCTTTCAAACATTTGTTTGCAGGAGCAAGGATGTTTAATTTTGAGCTCTCATTCAATTTATAGATAATCCAGAAAAATGTCTACCAGCTATAAGCTCCTCTGGTGTTTAGTCAGTCTGGTTTTTGTTTCCTGCTCTCAGGGAAAGGTAAAGTTACATATATAGTTCCAATGCACTTCATTGACCCTGAAATGGTCATTAAAAGAGCTTCTCCCATTATTTAGTCAAAAAGAAATTTAATAACCAAACATAAGAACAACAGCCTTTCCAGTGCATGTGGCCCTCTGCCAGATGAAAACATGATTTCAGAAGCTTATTTGCTCAAAATTAAAGACTAACAGTCTGGAAACCCAACCTTGTTCCCAGTGTGGCAGCCTTGGACACTGCTCTTCCCAGCAGAAACCTCAGCCTAGTGCATTGCAGAGGTGAGGAAGCACTGGGACAAAACAGGGGAGTAAAATTAGTAAATCTAGAATATAGAAATGAACACCACAGAGGAGAGAGCACTCCAGCTCCCACCAGAGCTGCCACAGCACGTTGGATAGAATACACTTGGTGCTGACTTGTGGCATTTGTCCTTTTACAGTCATCAAAAATACCCATTTCTAGGAGAACCATATATCCATTGTTATGAAATTTCATATATAATTTATCACAGAACACTTTGGGTTGGAAGGGATCATCCAGTCCAACCCCCCTGCAGGGAGCAGGGACATCTGCAGCTAGAGCAGGTTGCTCAGAGCCCCATCCAACCTGAGCTGGGATGTTCCCAGGGATGGGGCATCAACCACCTCTCTGGGCAGCCTGGGTCCATGTTTCACCTCCCTCACTATAAATTTAGGGTAAGCTGCATTTGGTTCAAGTCCCACCTTTGGGCTAGCACAATGATAAATGTGCTTGCTTTAGATTTTTACTTCCTTTTTGACTGCTGCTTTTGCTTTTTCCCAGAAACCACCATGCCCATCTGTGCAAAGGACATCAGTGATGACCTGATGAAAGAGTTTGCTTTTCTTTCTGGTAAGTACAACAAATTTCTCCAGGGCCTTTCTCTCTCTGCAGTAATGAAATACTCCAGACAAACTTCTGTGTTCTTTGGCAAAATGATACTCTGCACGGGATATTATCCATCAGGTAGTCCTTGTTGCCTCTAGCAGCTGTTAATAAAACATTGAGGTGGTTTGAAAGAGCATATTAAGTTTCCATGCTGTAAAATGTTCTTACCTTCAAACACCCAATGGATTGACAGGAGTTTGGCTTTGAAATGTATTTCTAAACATTCCAGACCAGCGTGCTGATTTGTCCTTGTATTTTTTCCTTCCTTCACTGTCCCATGTAAAGTGCTCTCAGTAAATAAAGGAATTACCTGGTACCTGAACCTTTTCTTTCTCCCACCTGTGCATGTGTGTTGTGCTTCAAAACAGAGGCAGGATTTAGCCCAGTTTTTTCTATTCTGGTGATGTAAAAAAACCCTCTGTAATGATGGCAGGGTGTTTTCTGCCCTGCTTGAAAGCACACCCAGGGAAGGATCCTTGTCTTTATTGCAGGTGGCAGAGGGAAAGACAAGGCTTGGATTATCACCCTCCCTGACAACGCTCGCTTCAATGAGGTGCCTGAGGAGATCGTATCTAAGGTCTTAACATACCTAACGTCAGTCCCAAGGTATGTGGCTCCCTTCTACATCTTACCTGTGATGGGCAGAGGTGCTGGTCCTGCCTGGGTAAGGCAGTGCATCCTCAGCATAGTGTAACACATGGAGATGAGGAGCATCTTCAGCTGTCAGAGCGAGTAGAAGGGAGAAGGTGAATGATGCAAGACCTTAATGTGTCCAAGCATAGCATTTACTGTGCCTGTAACTGCAGAGTGAAAAGTGGACATCATCCCTATGACTTGCCAGCCTCCCTGTGTCATCAATTCAGTTTATTAAGTTTCTAATTAACAGCAAGCTTTCCATAAGCTTTGACGTGCCTCACCACTGAAATATGCCATGCCACTGCAGAATAATGTTTTGACGTGTACAAGTAGAGAGTCATTACTGTGAAAAAAAGAGAAATGTAACCAGAGGAAGAGCCTAATTACAGGAACAAACCGTTTGGGGTCCCCATTACTGGCAATGGCTCAGCAGCTTGTGGCAGCTCCCATTACCCGCCTGTGTCTCTGGGTTAAGCAGCTGACAGCCTGCCTGGGCCACATACAGGGCTGAATACATAGATTAATGGCCCTCCTATTTCTTGCTGCTGAGCCTGGTGACTCAGTTCCCTGGAATGCTTAATTTCCTTGAATAATGCCTGTTTTGGTGAATTTCTTTCTTTTTTTGTCAGCCTGCAGTGAGAGCGAGTTGACAGCAGCTAGGTGAGAGCTTTCCATCAGCACTTGTGTTGAAAGTAGTACTGTGTACAGCTACTTCTGCAAGAAAAAAAAAAGAATCAACTTCTGGTTCCTCTCCTTTTTGGAGGGACTCTGAAGTTTTGTGGGTTCGTTTGGTCAGTGCTGTCCAGGGGGATTTCTCCTTTGTCCTGCACAGCCAGCCCAGGTCTGTGCATCTGCACTTCCCAGCTCTGCCTGGTTTCTCCAGAGCTGCTTCTTTCCTATGGCTGAGAACACCCTGGCATTAGCATGATTAGCAGTCTTACTGTCCCTGTAATAGGTCAAACTCAATCAAGAAACTAGCAAGAGCTGCAAGCTTGCTGGTGATTCAAACATGTTCAGCTTGTTATTAGTAAAACCACTTTAATCATGCTTCTCTGCTCCTCCTACCACCATAACAGCCTGCCTCACTGCCTGACCATCTTAAAAACATCTGCTTTTTAACACTTGGGGCTTGAAAAGGCTGTGATGTTAGGGAGCAAGGAAAAGCATCACATAGATGAGGATGGTAAGTGTGTGTCAGTCAGTTCTGGTACTCCTGGGTACACATTCCCCAGTATTACCACATCATGGGATCAGAGCTCAGATTTTGGGCCAAAAAGACCCCAAAAGAGGGACTATATTTGGTCTGTGTGTCAGAGTTAGCTGTGAATCCACCAGCACATCCCTAGCACATCCCTGTGGATGGTTACAGGCGTATCAAAACCACACACACTTCCTCTCCTGTGCACTCAGCAGCAAGGACTGTGTGTTGTCCTACTGATACCAGGCTGAGGAAAGCTCATGAGCTATCAGTCTGTAGTGTTTTGGGGAAGCTGAATTTAATTTAGCATTTTCTCCTGGAAATGATTGTTAGATAAAAGAGGTGGATGCTTTAAGCTACTCTTAGTTCTGCAAAGTGAGTGCATTAATAACAGCCAGGATGCAATGGTGGGCTTGAAGGAGAGGCACAGAGAGGTGAGACAAATCCCAGACTTTGCAGAAAGGAGACCCTAAGAGTGATAAAACAGCACTTTATCCAGGCTTGAAGACTGCTGCAGTAGAAAGTAGACTTTTCAACAAATACTCATAGCTTGTGTACCCTAAAAGAAATTATTTCTTCCAAGGTAAGTCAGAATTTCAGTAGAAGCTGTAAGAAAAAAACCCAATAATCAAGTGAAGTCAATTATGTAAGTCTGTTACTACAAAGAATTCTCTTAATTACAATTAAGCAAAAATAATTCCATGTTTGAAAACTAAAAAAGAAAAAATAATCCTTCTGTATTCAGCATTGGTATAGCCTCACCTTGAGCAATTTGTGCAGTTCTGGATGTGAAGTTTCTTGAATGTGTCCTGAGGAGGACAACAAAGCTGCTGAAAGGCTGGAATGTCCTATAAGGAGTGGCTAAGGACTCTGGGATTGTCTAGTTTGTAGAGAAGGAGACTGAGGGGTCACCTCATTGCTCTCTGAAGCTTCCTTAGGAGGGGAAGCAGAGAGGGAGGTGCTGAGCTCTTCTCCCTGGGATCCAGTGACAGGACAAATGGGAATGGTTCAAAGCTGCTCCAGGGGCAAAGTTTAGACTGGACATAGGGGAGCATCTGTTTGCTGAGAGGATGGTGAAACACTAGAACAGGCCTCCTTGAATGGTGGTCAGTGCCTCAAGCCTGTCAGTGTTTAAGAGGCATTTATTTGGTCAGTGCCCTCAACAGCATCACTTTAACTTTTGGTCAGCCCTGAAGTGTTGAGGCAGTTGGACTGTTGGACTGGTTGGACTGGTTGGCACTTGGCCTGGTTCACTCTAAGTCCCTTCCAACTGAAATACTGCAATTCTATTCCATTTCATTCTTCTTCTGTTCTATCTAACTATCCAACTTTTTTGTATTTAGACCAGCTCTGCACGTTTCACTTTGATCAGAAAGTGAAGTGCAAAGTGATTTAGAGCCATGGCTGATAACACAGAGTAGTGACACAGCTAAGGGTGCTGTTGGCTATAATAAATACCTCTGAATTTAAGTATCAGGCAGTGGGTCCTGTTGGCTGCACTGATCCCACCAGTGGCAAAGAGTCTCTCAGTCCTCTGATAAATCTCACTCCAGGATTCAATTTCAGGTTCTCCTGCAAAACATCCCAAGTCTTTATTTTCAGTCTAGTGTGTCCTGCAGCATATACAAAATCAAGGGTAAGGGGGGAAAAAAAAGTGACAGGAAGCACCTGGAGAGAAGTATTTCTTGATCCAGTGATCTCTGTCCATCTTTCTGCTGCTGGAGGCAAACGAACTCACCCCTTGCAGCCTTGGTGAGAAAGCATTGATTTATTTTTATTGACTGTCTAAAAGGTACATCAGAGAACTGGAAATCTGATAAACATGCAAGGCCTGGGTTGCAAAGAGTCACAGACTTGCTCCAGTAGCCCCAGAATAAATTGAAAATTTATTCCCACAGTAGGTTTCAAGGTTTTTGGACAGCTGGGAATTTTCTTGTGTCCATAAGAGAACTGATAGAAGTAAATTAGCATGCTTAGAATATAACCTCTGAATTTAACCTTGTCCTGAGTAAATGGCATGCTTTGGTGTACTTCTGTTAACTGAAGGTACACTACAGTCTTGCTGTCTTCTCTAAATTACTGGGATTCTGGAGGTTTTTTCCAGGTTTAATTACAGTGACAGCAGTGTGTGAACACTGGCTTGGTTTTTTGTTATTTGGTTGTTTGGTTTTTATTTTCAGCTGTAGCCCATCTGAAAATCCTGTGGGGAGTTGAGGAATTGTTCCGCACTGGGCAGACACCTACCTTTTAAAGTTATGGGTTGTGCTGAAAAACCAAAGGGTTCTATTTTTACCTCAAACAAAGAGATCCCTTTGCCCCACTCCTACCCACCCAGGTCATTTAACTCTCAGTGATGGAGAACAGAGCTGACAGCTACCTACAGAATTGTCTTGTGTTGCTAAAACTATTTTAGTTAAGAAAAAAGATTTTGGCTGAACAGTCTTGCCTGATACAGCTCACAGTGTGTAACCTCAGACTATTACATGCAAAAATTCTGTGTATGACCCTTGCATAAAATATACTATTCATTTTCTCTGCTCTTTTCTGCTGTGCCTCAATGGCAGTGTATAAATTCACATTAAACCTTTGTACTTTGGCTGTGATGTTACAGGTCCCCAAGATGTATCTGTAGGATGGCTTAGGACCTGGGAACCTCTACATATCTTCAGTCAGTTGTTATTATGAGACAAAGGGAAATGTATTTTCTTTTTTCCTCTCAGCAAAACTGGTAATTCCTTTGGAATACATTTGTCAAAGGTGTGGCTGTCACAGACCAGAGCAGCAAGGTGTGCATTGACTGGAAGCTCCTGCACTGGCTTTGAGTGTCTCTTTTTTTTTCTCTGTAGTGAACTTGCCAAACACTGTCTGCCCTGTGATACCTCTGAGTAATCCACTGTGTGTTTTTGCTTGGCAAACACAAGAATTACTGAAGATGGTGCTTGTGGTAGGCTGCTTACATGGGGCCATGCCCAGTGCAGATACCTGACCCAGCCCTCAGGATCCAGCACGTGTACTGGGAGGCTCTCTGCAGTGCTGAGACACCCGGATAGGGTGGTGTGGCACATGGCTCTACTGTTTCAGCATCTGCAAAATAAATATTGGGAATATTACCTAAGCATCCTGTAAATACACTCACATCAGAGGAGTTGGTTACAAGCTGGTATCCCCTTACCTGTGTGCAAACATGAACCCAGTTTGTCATTCAGGCTGCCCTGGAGTGTGTGTTGTCACAACTGGAGCCTGGCTATGCTGTACCCAGCTAGCCTGGGAAGGCAATATTTGAATTACAGACAGGAGTGTTAACACCACCTGCCAGACTAGGCATCACTGGTACTGCTGGCTCTCTTGGTAAGACTGGAGATTTCAAAGCAACTTAAAAGATTTGGGTGTAAAAAGGGATGTCAGGAAGTCTGTGGTTGACAGGTGAACCAGAGTATGTTGGAAAGTGCCTCCTAGCAGTTGCTGTCTCTCCAGCAGAACCTTGGAAAGTGACAGTCTGTTTCAGCACCAGCTCCCCCTCTCCCCCTGCCAGCCTGACATCACCCTTTCCTGGGCTGGTGTCTTCTGTTGGCTTGTGCCAGAACAAGCCAGGAGTCTTTGCCAGGTTGTTGTAAGCCAGGGAAGCAGTAGCAACCTCCTTGGAGGGAAGAGCTTACTGGTGGGGGCATCCTGGGGCAGTGGCTGGTGGAGGCTTCTGGCTTCCCTGAGATGCACAGCAGGAGCACATCAGCCTCTGCAAATCCTTCTCAAGACCACTGTGGGTTTCAAGGGCAACCTGTTGTTTTAACCAGTCTGGTGTCTCCACTTGCCAAGCAATTCAAAAGTGATGCTTAATTCTGAGCTAACCATAAGATGAGGTTCCCAAATTTCTCACTGGAGTCTGCTCAGGGAAATTTTTTCCAAGGAAATTTTGGCAATTGTGGAAATGTCAAAATGTGGTTTGCAGTCTGTGTTCTTGGCTCTGGTTTATTTGGGGGAACAGAATCACATTCCCTCCAAATGTTATCTGGTTATTGGTATTTTTTTATCTTGTAGCCAACATGAGTCTGACACCAAATTTATCCTAATCCTGGATAGAAGATTGGACACATGGACATCAGTCAAAACAACTCTCCAAAAAATAGCAGTAAGTCCTCTAATGTTAATTTATTTTAATGTATTAAGTCCCTGTGCCCATTATATATCTCTTTCAGAAAACCCTGGGAACCAGGAGCAGTGATGCTTGTGCTTTCTAAGTAGTATTTTGTTTCATGGCCCTATAATTAATTCAGGTATAGCTCTATTTGAGTGTGTAAATGAGCTATTTGACTATTAACTGATTCATTTGCTTGGTTTTGTACTTTTTTCATAGTGGTTCAACTGTGTTTTGTACCATGTTCTATGCTTTTGATGGGTGGAGAATTTGGCTTCATATATGTTCTTCCTAGACACTGGTTATTAGTGAGCCTGTATTTTACCTAATTGTTAGTGACTGAAGGTGTTGTGTTCTTAAAACAGGCTTCACGGGCATCTGTATGGGTGGAAAAAATCTATTTTAAATGTGTATGTGTGCAGTCATGTATTTTAAGTATCTATTACATGTGTTTATATGCTACACATCATTTTTACAGTGAGGGTGGTGAAACACTGTCCCAGGCTGCCCAGAGAGGTGGTCGATGCCCCATCCCTGGAAACATTCCAGCTCAGGTTGGATGAGGCTCTGAGCAACCTGCAGATGTCCCTGTTCAGTACAGGGGTGTTGGACTAAATGACCTTTAAGGTTCCTTTCCAACCCAAACTGTTTCTCTGATTCTCTGATCATAGGCACCTACCGTGTCTAAACATACCTCACAAGTAAATCTTCTGCAGCTCAGCAATGCCTTGTGTCTTGTGAAATCAGAGCCTGGTATGACAGCAGTGCAGGCAGGTGGAGAAAAGTCATGTTCATGGTTGCACAGATAGGTAGGTGACAACTGATAAATGCTTTCCCAACCAGACCACACCATGTGGGTATGAGAGTGAAAATGTTCTGGGAGCATTGTTATTATTGTCTTTGTTTCTGCTTATAATCAAACAAGGCATTGATACATCTGATAGAAGCTGAAGTAAATGGTATGTACTGAGAAAGAAAGCTCCTCATACTGATTAGATCAGATAAAGTTAGCTCTTATACTGTTCTAAGTAGTTCATACTGCTACAGCTGGATTTGGTGTTAAAAATGTCTGTTTTGATGGCATTTTGCTGGTAGGCATCCTGTAGATGGAAGAGAGGGTTCCCTCTCTGCAGTGTGTGTAAGATCCTGCTGTCAGTATGTTACAAACTGAACTCCCAAGTATGCTTACTATACTATTTGAGAAGCAGCACCATTTAAAAGGCAGCTCTTTAAAGTGATCATCAAAATTCTCTTCTGCTGCCAGCGTTTGAACAGGTGCTAGTACTGAGAACATCCTTTAAGGATGATGTGGTTGCTTTGCATAGTTTGGAAGTTTCAAATGTGAAAAAAAAAACCCTGTCCTAATTTTTAGCTTCTTCAGAAGTGTCAGTCATTTTGTGTTTAATAAGAAAATTTATGTATTTTGTGACCTTTGAGCAGACACCCTGGTTTTATACCTGTACGTGCTGCGTGTCGATGTAGAGAAGTGACTTTGCCTGTAGCATCAGGGCTGTCCATGTAACTAATGTGGAGGTGCTCTGTGCACAGAGGAGGGAGACTCAGGAAAGCTGTGTCTGCCAGAGATTAACACTTGGCAGTCTTGCCTTAAGAACAGGGTCTGGCCCTAAAGGGCTGACTTTATGTCCAGGAGACGTTTGACGACTTGCAGCCAACAGAGCAGATTAAATCTTGATTTCTTCCAGATCATAAATCCATGCTGCAATTATTTTTTTTCCTGATCTTTTTATAATTTTGGAATAAAGAAGTGTAAATAAGCTGAATTTGAAATATGCAGTGTCCTATTTTTTTCAGCATATGTATAAGCAGTTGCAGCTCTGCGCTTGTGCATCTGATCCAGAAAAATTTTGTTATCAGACTGAAGCGATTTTTTATTTAACTCTTTGTGTATGTCTCTAGCTGCATGGGCAAACCAGGCTCCTGCTGGTACCCCTTGCTCTGGGAGGCGAGGCCCTTCTGCCAGGGTCAAACCTGAGGTTTTGACAGGAGCATCTTCCCTTACTTTCCCCCTCCAAAATCCTACCCAGCTTTAAACCATCCCTTCTAGATAATCGAAGGGAGAAAGCGAAGGATAACGGCTCTGAGCTGAGAGCCCAATCCTCGAAAGAAAGAGCTGGCCCCGTCTGCAGGATGATTTTTGGCATTCCACCTTAAAAGCGAACCCGGCGCTCGGCAGGAGAGAGGGGCTGCCAACCGGGTGCCGGGAGCCGGCTGCCTGCCCTCCCTGGGAGCCGGGCGAGCGCGGGGAGAGCCGCCGTTGCCCACCCCAGCCCCGGCGCATCCCGGCCGCCCTCCCTCCGTCGCCGGCGGCGGGGCGATGGCGGAGGCGAACCCGCGGCGGGGCGGGCGGCGGGCGGGAGGCGCTGCGGTAAGTGAGGCTCCGGGCCCGCCGCGCTGCAGCGCCCGAGGACGGCAGGCAGGGAGGCCGGGAGACCGGGGGCGGCGGCACCGCGGCGGCCGGAGAGGCCTTTGGAGCGGGGAAGGGGGAGGATGAAGGATGGAGGTAGCGGAGAGAGCGGCCGGAGCGGTTGTAACGGAGCAGCGCGGGGAGGTATTTTCAGCAGCATCTTCCGTAGCCAGGCTCCTCTGGCGGGCGTGGGGCAGCGCTGTCCGGCGGGGCTTCCTCCAGAGCATCCCCCGAGTGTCGTGGGGAGGGAATTATTTATGGGCTTATCGTCAGGGAGAAGCCTCTGGCCGAGCCGGGCCCGGGGTGGAATTGGTGCACTGGCGATGCTCACAGCATCTTCGGGGGTTAATTATGCAGCCGGCTAAAATAAAGGCAGCAGAGCAATTCAGAGTTTCATTTTTGGCTCTGGGAGGGGGAAGTTAAAGCTCAAATTGGCCTTGCATGGTGTGACTTTTCCTTTAAGGGACAGCAGAAAGTCATTCACTTCAGCACTTGTGTAAGGACCATCAGCCTCAGCCTCCATTGCTCAGAAACAAACTTACTGGCAGATAATACTTTTCTTTATGTTTATTGATTTCTAACCTCATGAATGTCCCAGTGAACTGCAGGGAATAATATTCTCTGAAAATGGAATTCTTAAAATTAGGAAAAGATCACATTAAATGCATCAGGGTGAGATACTCACTCAAGAGGTAATAAGTGAGATGCTTTCAGTGCATGCCTTTTCTTGTGCTGCTTTAGCCCAGTTCACCTATATGGATGATATCAGGGCTGTCTACATGGTTAGAGTTGAGCCTGCATTTAAACAAGTTGCTGAACTGGGGCCTTAAGGTGTACACATTTGTGTCCTTGGAAGGGAAGGAACGTTCTGAGCATGGGCTCTGGTCAGTGAGATAGTTAATAGTAGTGAAATGTTGCCAGCTGTCTGATCTAGTGGAACTGCACTGTTCGTTTTCTGCCTTTCCTGATATGCTGCAGAGGAATAGCAGAGGGCAAAGGCTTCAGAGGGATCTTTTAGGTGCTTTGTTATATAACCCCAAGTTTGTCATATGCAGAAGATTCTTTATAGTGGTATAAATAATAAGATAAAGCATAAGATGAGATTAAGGACCCTTCTTTCTTTGCTTCCTCGAATATATTTTGGGGAAGGATTTTTTTCCAGCAGTATCATCAGTATCATTAGAGTTCAGTTTGCAGGTAACTTTTCTATACTTCAGTGCTAAGAAGAATTAGAATTGTAGCAGTGATTAAAAAAAGATATAGTCCTTTCAGGAATGTTATCTCTGATGACTTATTGGTCTATATCTATCTATTTATAGTTTTTTAAATAATCTTTTATCCTTTCTGTTAAGCTTGTAAGAGGACACAGAATGTGGTTTGATTTGTGTCTGTCTTTCTGTGAGCTTTTGTCTCGTTTTTTCCATGCTTGAAGTACATTAGGTACTATTTGCAAAGCTGTATTTCTTGTTTTGTAGCTACTTGCAAGTGCCAGCTTTGATCCTATATGTATAAGATTAGCTGAAAGATCCCCAAACTCTTTCTAAACTGAATAGAAATCAAATCACCAGTCCTGGAAACCCAGCTACATCTGAGTCAAAGTATATCAAGGAGCAAAAGGGACGCAGTTATGTGTGTATGGGACATAAAGTTGTATCAAAGAAGAGTTGGCCCTGTGGTGGATGTGGGAGAAGGATGTGACTGGCAGGTTATGGTTGCCAGGTTATGATCTCATCTTGTACGTTGTGTGGAACGTGTGGTCACCCTGCTTTCTTGAAACCAAAGCTGTCCCAAGGCACTGTTTCTGTCAGAGAGGCCTTTCACACCTTGGCCCTGTTGCACTGCAGTTTTGGCAGGCTCTTCTTGCCTCCTCAGTGCTGGTCCATTTTCTTGGAGCTGGGAGTTTCCTGCCCAGGGGCTTATAGGGGAAGACATTCAAAGCTGGCACATTCCCATGGGATGATATGGTTTGGAGACTCAAGCCCTTCCTCCCATCTGCCTGCTCTGGGCATGAAGGGTGCATGTCAAAAAAGACTTGAAGGAGTAGAAGAGGACAAAACAGACTCATCTGTGCTTGAAGTTCTAAACACTGTTAAAGAGGACAGAGGATGGAGAGGGATAATGAGATAAGACCAAAGGAAGATGCATCTCTGACTGGTTGTTCTTCTCAAAGATATTCTTAATCCATTTTTCAGGAGAGAGTCAAGGTAGAAGCCCAAAGTCCAGAGATCTGAATACATTGCTGTGTTTCTGAGCCAGAAACAGTAACTGTCACCAAGCTCTGTGGGACTTCACTACTGGGCTCACTTACAGTGGACTCAGAACCATGCAGATGGACCCAAAATTACATCCTCCAAGCTCCTTTAAAGCATTCAAAGACCACTGACCTCACAAGGCTTTGTTTCAAGTCAGTTTGAGCCATGAGCACCAGAGCTGCAGGGCCTGTCTTGGAGCAAAACCATCCTATCCTTTGAGGTTTGCAGCTTGTGATGGCTCCTTGGTGATATCTTTGAAATCTTTTTTGGGATGATAGTGTTGTCCTGTCTGCAGAGAAATGCCCACTGGGAGATGCCCAGTAAAATGAGATGTAGAATGAGATAAACATGAACATAAGGGTGGCTGTAAGGGAATCATGGACTCACAGCTCTGCAGGGTTGGGCATGACATTGCCATGAAGTTAGACTGACAGGTCTCTTCCTAAGGAAGTCCTAGTGCTGTGGAACGTGCTGAAGTATGAACAGTGTCAAGGAGCAGCCAGGTCAGCCAACAGGCCTGGAAAGGACAATAGCAGCATTTACTGGGTCCAACAGAGAGCCAGTGTGGTGAAGTGGGGGAGGCAGCCAGCTTCTCTGGGACACACTGGAGGATGAGGGTTGAGCTTGCCAGAGACTTTCCAGTGAAATATTAATGCTGTAAATTTTCAATTCATTGAAAATGTCACAAGCCTGTGCCAGTTCTGGTGCTGCTTTTCTCAGTGAAGGTTTTCTGCATCCCAGGCAGAGATTCTTCTCAAAGTGAGGAACCACTCCAAGTCCTCACAGATATCTAATAGCCTGTGGCTGATTTTCTTTCTAGTTGTACGGGAAGCTCAAGTTAAAAATCCTGAGCTGAGCAGGGTCTCCAAGGTAAGTTTGTGTTCAGAACTGTGTCTGGTGGCTGGGCTTGCCTGGGTTGTCCTGCAGTAGAGCTGATATTCCTTGTAGAGGTAATTAAACAGTCACTGAAGGAGGGAGCTGGACCTGGACCTCCTGCAGCCTCTCACCCACACTTTCTTGGGCAAGACCTGTCTCAGACCTGTGAAGGTCTAGTCACTCCACAGCCAGCTATAGACTTTAGACCCATCTGCAGGTTTGATGGGGTTCCTTGGGCCTGCCACAGTTGTAGCCATTGCTGTACTCCTGGGGCAGCTGTTTCAGAGAGGTCTGTGCTACCCAGGTGCTGTGGAGCAGAGGTTCAGCACCCAGGGCCTGGAGCCAGCACAGACATCTCTCCTGTTTCATGGTTTGCTCTTGTTTCAAATGCCAGCTCTTTGTCCCTGGCACCATTCTTTTTGACTCCCAAAGGGTATGAATTTGGCATTTCATTCACTATATTTTTTTTTTCAGCTCCTACTTAAAATAACAGCAAATCAATATATTAAATTTATGTGGCTTATTTGTTCCTGAAAGTTCCTGTTTCTAAACAGAACTGTGGGCAATGGAAGCCAGAACCACACCATTCCTACCCAAGAAAACACAGCAAATGAGTTCCAGTGCAGTTCATGGATTTCAGACCTCAGCTGCAAATCATGGCTTTCTTGAACAACACTAATGCATGTTTACAGCAGTGGTCTTTGTTTTGAAGGCACAGCTGAAATGCCCTGCAGTGCAAAATACCTAAACACATTAATTCCTTGCACCCTTGGTATAGATACTATTATCATGTTTCTTAGAGGAGGATAATATAAGGAGGAATATATGGAGAAATGTAACCTGGCCTGGCAGCATCTCAGAGTAAATCGTATGTCTTAATTAACTCAAGTCTTTGCATCATGTGCTTATCCATAATTTAATGATAGGACTCCTACCTTCTTAAAGATTCTGTTTCATTCTCAAGCACCCTTTTCACAGCTCTATTTAAAAACACACCTGCCAACCATATGCTCAAGAAAAAGGCTCCAGCAGCATAGACAGGAAGTTCCAAATTCTTACCACAAATTAAATGTTGCTTGGTAATTACCAGGGACAAGAAGAGTGTGCTTGATGCAGTTACAGGGTGATTAGAGAGGTTGGCAGTAAGTTTTGCTTCCTCAGTCTGTCTGTCATTCCTCTCAGTGTTCCAGCTCTCTGGTCCCTGCTGAATTGCAGTTTCACTCCCCAGGTTATAATGCTGAACACAATAAATAGTATTAGAATTCATAAAAAGTGTCCTTCCACGGTGCATGGTTGAACTCCTGACAGCTCCAAAAGGAAGTGAGACTGGACAACCCTCCTGTAGTTACATCCCATATCTAAACCTCTGTCAGTGTCTTCCTGACAACAAAATAAACCAACAAAAAACCCAAAGATGTGAACATTTTCCCCTCTTTTCATGGCATTTGAAAGCTGTTGTTGGACCTACCAAGTGCCCGGGTTGAATGTGGTTTCTCTTTCCTTGCAGGCATCTTTCCCAGGGAACCTGCACCTGGTGATGGTTCTCCGTCCCACGGGGTTTTTCCAGCGCACCTTCACTGACATTGGATTTCGCTTCAGTCAGGAGGATTTTCTCCTCAAGTTACCGGTACGAGAGTGCAGAGGTGGTGAGTCTGGGCAGCAGCAGAGGCTGCTCACACACCTTGAGTCAGGGGTGACAGTGTCCTACCCTGCAGGCACCTTTGTGAAGAGTAACCCGAGTGTCTCTGTCCGAAATTCCCTATTTCCAGCAAATCTCTCCCCACCAAATCTCTCCCGTGGTGTTTTCAGCTCCCTTGTGCAGGGTTTGCTGCCCACAGCATATCCATGGTAATGAATGAAGGGCTTTGCAGCCTGTCCTCATCCTCCATATAGGCTGTGGAGGATAAACCATGCTCAGGAATTTGTTTCATGTCTGAAAGGCCACAAGGCACATTTAGTGAAGCCTTTGTTAGGAATTCCACACTTAATTGCCATTTTCACCTCAGTATTCTGTACCTGAAACTCTGTACCAACATCGTGCTGGTGTTTATTTCCTTAGGAGTAACTGAAATGGTTCCATATTCTCAAGTCAAAGTTTCCAAGACTTCTAAAGCTACCTTGATTATAGGATTTAATAAGAATATTTAAGAGAAAAAAAGTACACTTACAGAATCTAAGGTTGGTGCAGTTCTAGATGCACAACGAGACCAATGTTTTTCTTTAGGAAATAATATGATTTTCAGAAACTTTGCATTTTTCACTCTGAAATAATTGTTATTTGTGCCAAAATTCATTACTTATGCCAGGACAGATCTAGACACACGGAAACTCATGAGTATATACTTATGTGAAATTGGCCAGTGCTTCATCACTTACCAAAACATGTATGTTATTTCCAGATTCCTGGTCATCCCTTGCCAAAACCTTGCAAAAATTACTTTTGCTTTCAGCTCTGTTCTGCAGCACCTCACTGTGCTTTGCTTTTAAGGAAAGGACTTCAGGGTTGGCTTATAAAGCTGGTCAAATACATCAAACAAAAGCTACATTAAGCCATGAGCATAAAAAGAAAGCCACGCTGTAGAACAATATTTAGAGCAAACCCAATTTTTAGCTAGATAAAAGATTTGTAGACTTGGCCTGCATAGGACTTGGGCAGAAGTGCTGACCAACCCACTGACAGTGTTGCTTTGTCTGTAGGTTGTGATGCTGAGCTCAGTGAGTGACCTCCTGACATACATTGATGAGCAGCAGCTAACCCCAGAGTTTGGAGGCACCCTGGAGTACTGCCACAGTGAGTGGGTCATCTTCAGGACTGTAAGTACCAAGGCTGAGCACTGGGCTCTGGGGTAGCTGGGATGGACTCAAGAAGGTTTTCTGGAAGGCAGTGAGCAATGGGTAGCTGAAAGTAACCCCTGAAGCCATCTACATTTCCTCAAATCAGATTTGCAAAGGAGTTGGGTGGCATTAAGCACGTGATGGGTTTGTAAAGGAACTGGATGATTAACTCCCTCAGGCTTCTTTTGAAACTGCTCCCCAAAGATCTGTCATCCTTATTTAAACTCCCATAATGGTAGATACAAAACAGGCTTTTTTTTTTTTTTTCTTTTATTAATAATGGTTTCTTCATATGATTAATATTACAAATGTGTTTGGGTGCCAGGGTGATGAGGCAGCTCTCTGTGTATTGACCGAAGCGACAGAACTAAGAAAATGTCTTTTTTTTTTTTTAATTCCTTTGCAAGAGTTTTCCTTTAATAGTGCCAGGAATCAGGCATTTAATGCCCTGAACTGTGCCTTGCCATGTGTTTTTATGCTTCCTGTATACTCTTAGTTTTCACTGGGACTTTATCTCCCAGATTATTGGTAAGTTGAATTCCCAGTTACCTTCCCAACTAATCAAACCACTAAAGAAAGATGTACCAGACATCCTAGTGCCCCTTGTTCTGCAACATCCTGCACACCAGCAGGTGTGGAGCTCAGCATAAAGACAAAAGCCCAAGACAGTGTAGCTGGAATAACTCAAGCTATTGCTTGTGCCATTAACTTTGTGCCAGTTCACACCAATGCACTGCCAAATTCACATTTTTTTTACATTTTTGGCTCTCAGTTTTGTTCTTTTGCATGATGTGTTAAAGTGATAATGGCATAGCTTTCACACTTGGAGAGAAAAAATGACAAAATGAATGACAAAATGTGTTATTCTAAGAAAAGGATAGTTTCTAGGCTATAAGTGCATATGGTAGATAAGTGGCCATATGAAAAATTTCTCTCAAAATTCCCTCAGTGTGCTCATAAAACATTTCCTGAAATTTCCATGGAAAATACATGCTGTAGTGGAAGGACAAGGGGCAATGGTTTTAAATTAGAAAGGATTGGATTTAGATTAGAAATAAGGAAGAAGTTCTTTACCACCAGAGTGGTGGACACTGGAACAGGTTGCCCAGGGAGGTGGTTGAGGTCCCATCCCTGGAGACATTCCGGGTGGGGTTTGAGGAGGCTCTGAGCACCCTTCTCTAGTTGCAGATGTCCCTGCTTTTAGCAGAGGTGTTGGACCAGATGAGCTCTAGAGGTCCCTTTTAACCCAGACATTTCTACGATTCTATGATCTGAGCTACCTCAGTGGGCTGTAGGAATACCCCGAATTCCAAGCTGATTGCAGTTATCATCTCCCCCCCCAGGCGATAGAGAGCTTTGCACTAACAGTGAAGGAAATTGCTCAGATGTTGCAGTCCTTCGGCACGGAGCTGGCCGAGACCGAGCTGCCGGACGACATCTATTCCATCGAGCGCATCCTGGCGCTGCGCACGGAGAAGTACTACCAGCTCAAGGTCTGTCCCCTCAGCACCTCTGCCACGTGTTTCCAGCCCCTCTTGGCACTGCAAGACGTGATTTCTGGGGTTTGCCTGTCTTGTTTGTTTGGTGCCCACTCTTCCTTCCCTCCCCTGCGTGTGTGCGTGCTGACAGACAAAGCACAGCAGGACTATTTCTGTATGTTACCCTTAACATTTCCCATCCACTCAGGGAAATTACCCAGCCAGCATCCAGCAGACTGTCTCAGCTGCTGCCTCCTTGCTGGCTGCAGAAGTTGGTGTTGAATGTGCTTTTCCCGTGGGCTTGGCTCGTTTTGCTGGCAGGAGGGTGGGTGGGAGGCTTCATCACCTGGGTGTTCATACCCCCCCCGTGATTCCTTCCACTTCAGCCCCATGGCTGGAGGAAGCTGCAGGCAAAGATCATAAGCAGGTCTGGAGGAATTGTTTCTCCCCAGGTCTTTCCATCTGGTGCAGCTTCCCTGGGGCCTCTTCAGAGAATGGTGCTGGAGAGCATCCAAGGTGAAGATTTTGTACAGAACATTCATATCATCCCTGTCTTCATGTGAGCCTCCACGTGTCATCTTAAACAATAATGTGTCTTTAATATTTTAAGATTATTTTTCAGCTATTTGTGATGGTGATTAATATTCTTACAGAAGTTAGTGGAAGCTTTAGTGCAGCCAGCTGCTGCCATTTCAGACTCTTTGCTGCTCCTGCATCTTTCTGAGGAGAGCAAACCCTCGCTTCAGAAACCATCCCCATGTCAATGCCATGCTGTGCAGCTGAAGAATGAGCTCCTTTGCTCTGTGACAGGATTCGTTTACATAAGTCAAAGAAATGCATCTATTTTAATTTATAATCCTTTGTCATTCACGTGACAGTGAATTCCCAGAGGGCTGCCTCTAAGGAACATTCAAAATGACATCCAAAGGGCACTGTGGGTAGGCACAAAGGTGTATAGAATGTATAGAAATTATAATATATATTAGAGACACTAATAGTCCTTTATTTCTTTGAAAATGAAGAGAGCTGTAGTATAAAACAGCAGGTACATACATTGCAATATGACTTAGTGACTTAAAATTCCTGCTTAGGACTTGGGTCACAATAATCCCAGGCAATGCTGCAGGCTTGGGGAAGGGTGACTGGAAAGCTGCCCAGCAGAAAAGGACCTGTTGGTGTTGGTCAACAGCTAGCTGAATATGAGCCAGCTGTGTGCCCAGGTGGCCAAGAAGGTCACCAGCATCATGGCTTGTATCAGAAATAGTGTGGCCAACAGGAAGAGGGGAGTGATTATCTCTCTGTATTTGACTCTGAGAAGGCTGCATTTTGAACCCTGTGTTCTGTTTTGGGCCCCTCACTACAAGACACAGACATTGAGGTGCTGAAGGGCCACAAAACTGGTGAAGGGTCTAGAGCATGTGTGTTAGGAGTGGCTGAGGGAACTGGGCTTGTTCAGCCTAGAGAAAAGGAAGCTCAGGGAAGACCTCTCTCTCTGCATGGAGAGGTAGTAAGTACATGGAAGGAGGTAGTAGTAAGGTGGGGGTTGGTCTCCCAAGTAACAAGGGATAGAATGAGGAAATGACCTCAAGTTGCACCAGAGGAGCTTTAGATTGAATATTAGGAAAAATTTCTTCACTTAAAGGGTTGTGAAGCACTGCAAGAGGCTGCCTAGGGCAGTGATTGAGTTCTGATCCCTGGAGGTATTTAAATGATGTGTAGATATGGCACTTAGGGACATGGTTTCATGGTGGAGTTGGCAGTGCTGGGTTAACAGTTGGGCTCCACCCTAAGCAATTATATGATTCTATAGCCAAAGTGTAGGGGGCAAACACCAGCTACACAATGTAGTCCTGTCTGTAATTTAGTCAGTAATACACACTTTGCTCTGTGGAGAAATAAAACACACCATGTTTTCATTTGCATATAAAGCACAGGATCACTCAGTACAAGGCATCTGTTGCTTTTAATGCCTCATCCATCAATTTAAAATATCAAAACCACTTCTTGGCTTTTGACTGAAATGAAGTCCATTGGCTTTTTTCTTTTGTTCCTTCTAAGATAGTGAAAGATGAAAGCAGCTGAGAAACTGTGCACAGATTGTGGTGACAGCAAGACATGGGATCCTTGTCTCTCTTGTGACAACTGCAAGATTGGTACAGCTGATTCCTGAATTCAAATAATGAGTCCATCAGGATAATTTATGTAACTGATACTGAACAGAAGCTGGTTGCAAACACAATGGAAAAAAATGACAGAAATTAATTAAACAAAGTAACTAAGAAATTAACCTCTTTGATATACTGAGTGGGGAAAAGTCAAGTTAACACCTGTTTGGCAGTCAGGCTACTTTGTTATACATAGAATGAAAAGCTTTGAATCCAACAAGGGACAGAGGGCTCTGGAGAGCAAGATGTAAGAGGATAAAATACCAGCCACCTGCAGTCTAAGGCATGCTGCAGAATTCCTCTGCCCTTCTGAGTTGCCTGAGTATCAAAAGGAGAAGGGGTTTTGCCTTGTGATCATCTCCTGTGATGTTTCAGTGATAGGTAAAGCAGGTGTTTTGTGTGTGGGAGAGGAGAAGCTCCTGTGGCCATGTCCTGCACCTGGGATTCTGCCCTGAAGGTGCTGTTATGTTTAGGTGGTTGTGAGCTGTCTGGGGCAGGCAGATGTTTAAGCAAACCTGTACTTTCTGAATCTTCTCCCTAAGTCTTCTCCTTAATCTGACTGTCTTCTAGGATAGGGTCTTACTTCTCCAGCACTTGGCTGTCCAGTGGAGCCATGAGCAGGTCTCTCCCTCAGGGCTTTTTCCAGCTCAGTTCATCAGGTTCCCTCTCATCTCTGTGTTTGGTCTCTTTTTTTTTTTCTTTTTTTTCTGAAAGTGATTGACTAAAGGCACCTGTTTGCTTTGGGGGTGAGCCCAGCCCAGCACAAAGCACCTCAAATGATGAACAGCCCAAGGGTTTCAATTTTTACCTAAGTGGAGGTTACAATGAAAGCACTGACCTGCCTCAATATATGAAGACTAATTGGTGAGTAATTGGTGCCACATGGTCTCAGTCCCAGTTTTGTCCCACTGTGAGATGCTCTTCCTACAGCCTCTTGTAGTGCCCTTGATGGAGAAGCACAGCCTTCAAGCTGCAGAAATACTTGCTTGAATACATGAACTTGTAGTTAGGTGTGTAATACAAATCCACCTGTTTTCCAAGAGGGACCTGTGGTGGTGCTGTCCTCCTGCCTGACCTTCTCGTGCAGGCCAGATTCCACCCAGCCTGGCAACACCAGTCCATGATTCAGCCTCCTGCACCTCCAGGGGCTGACCTTGCATTAAGGGGGCTAAAACATCTGCTGGGAGCCCTTTGTTCTGATGGATACTTGTGCTTCATTCCATGCAGGACAACTAAGGCACGAGAAACACAAAATAATCCTTATAGTCTGAATCAGAAATGTTTTGTGTTACACAGGAAGATATTACAGCAGTCACAAAAGAGGGAAACTTGCTCTTGAGCAGCTTTGAGGAGCCTGACTCCAGGGAATGCAGCCAAGACCAGCACCACGAGAGGCCTGGGGACTGGGAGACTGTGAATCGGTGAGTGCACTGTGCTCCTGATTTGCCTGATTTTTGAGTGGAAACACAATTAAGTGTAGAGCTGTTGTTTAGGTCACCTATCAAACAGGTAAACCAGAGTGTTTTTTCCAGACCTATCATATCACTGGGTGACTCCTGTTAAGCAGTTTTATCATGCTCTGTTTTTTTCCCTCACTGATACGATGAAGCTGTGGAGCAGATGCAGGGTTCTCATGCCAGGCTCCCAGGTGTTATTCAGATAAATGGAGATAGCAACAACTGCTTCACACAGGCTCTGTCATCTGCAGTGAAGATTTAATTCAAATTTTCCCTGAGATCTTCACAAATCCTATATACATGTCTGTTGACTTCTCATGGGACCTTAGGTCCAGAAGACCTGAATGTATGATATCTAGGGCTTGGTATCTCCCCTTGGCCTCTGTTTGCCAGTTGTTCTGATCCTGTCCTTTTCCACACTCAAGGTTACTTGCTCAGCTGCGTGAGATGGAGACTGCTTTTGATGGCTTCTGGGAAAAACATCAGTTAAAAATGGAGCAATATTTACAACTGTGGAAATTTGAGCAAAGTTTTCAAGAGGTATGATCAGGTGCACTTTTGTTGGCAGAAGAGTTGGAGATGAAAAGGAGGGGAGATAAGTTTTTGTGCTTTTTATTTGAGAGTGTTTAATTTATGCTGCTGTTCCTTGGCTCTGGCAGGGCTAGCTAGCTGGGGGACACCACTGTGCTTCCTCATTTAGAGCTAATTTAGATATCACTGCCCTGCAGTCACATAGATTTTGCTGATAGCAGCATCTTTCAATTCAGAAATTAGTTCTTGGGCATTTGGTTTTTTATTGGATGTAGTAGTCTTAGCTAAAGTGTGATTAATTTTGGTCTGAGAATGATTTTCTGCCTGTGCTTTGTATCCTTTTTGCAGCAGTCTTCTTCTTTGTGTCTAGGTCAAGAAAGCCATTGAATTTTTAATGGGTCAGCAGGCGGAGCTGCCCGACACGGGAGACAGTGTCCCCCAAGTAAAACAGAGGCTCAAGGACTTGGGTCATTTTGATGGTATGGCTCAGGTGAGATAATCTTTCACAGAAAGAAGCTCTAATGACACTCAAGAGGCACAGTGGGTATTTGTGGTAGGAGGTGTTTTATGAAATTACCTGTTTCTCGTGTAATCCGTTGGTAAGCAACTGCACAAAAGGATTGATTTCATGTCTTTGCTCTGCACAGCAATGCTGTGATCACTCTGAAAGCCAGGAACTGGGTATTTAATTATCATAGTTAAAATAAATTGCTGAGCCACCGTGAAAATCCAGAACAGATAAATGTCTGAACATAGGAGGAGGCGTGGGAGTTAATGAGCTGGAAGAATTATTTATATGTTAAGTGCTTTAGAAGTGCTAATAGGCAGAGACTTGTTACCAGGCACATGGAGAGGCAAAAAAGTTGCTATCTTGACATGTCAGTGATTTAAATATAACATATGGATGAGACTAAGAGATGTAGGAGAAAAAAAAAAAAAGTGAAGAGAAATGATACACAGGAGCCCCCCTGAGGATGTGATGCCTGTAAAGGGACGTGCTTGGCAAGTGGGCTATGGTCAGTGGTGAAATCCAGAGAGACATGGACACAACCTCCAGAAGTTTCTTTGAAAATAAGAGTCCTAGGAGAAAGGTCTAAGGCTTTTGGGTCATTTGGAAGAAATGTTTGTGGAGAGAGGGAGGGGGAACAAAAGGCCAGGCAGATAGGATGCAACAGGGACACAGTCCCAGCAGAAAGCCAGTCCTAAGGAAGCCACAACTATTACCCTGACCGAGATGTGCAGAAAAGGTACTGTGTTCTCTGCAACAAACTTTGATGGAAAGGTTTGTTTTCACTGTAAAACTTAACTGCTCAAATTCCCTTTCATGCTCATGAGAATAGTGTCCCTAAACTGGACACTTGGAGACAGCAGCAGCACCCTGCCAGCAGCCACTCACAGCATGGCTGGTTTGGTTAAATACTGTTTTCTTCTTCATCCTCTCTATGGATAGCAAAAGATTTTTTTTTTTCCCAGATGATGGGTGCCATTTTATCCTTCATAAGCCACCCACTGTGGCCACTCCTAATGGCATTCATCTCCATGTGTACCTGGTAAGACAAGAAAGTGCCTCTTGTTCTGTGCAGCTATTTTGGCATTATTTCAGGAAGGGTGCAACCCGTTCTCTCCCTTTTGCTGAAGGATCTGATAGGGAAGGCTCAGGTGGTGATACTACATGGACACCAGCTAGCAGCAAACCACCACTACGCACTCAACTTGATCTGCCAGCAATGCAACGAGCTGCGGCACCACTCGGATCTCTTGTCTGATGAGATCAAGAGGAAGCAGCTGCGACTGCAGAAGACCATGGATCTTCATACCCGCCTTCAGCAGGTAGAGTTCAGAGGCACAGTGCCCTCAGAAGCAGTTAGCTTCTCCATGGGGTTAGCCTCTCCACTTCTTTCTGGATAGGAAAGTGTCTTCAGAGGCTGGAGGATGCTTTGCCCCACACTTAGCTGGTTGTTAGCAAACCAGTATCTCCTGGTGCTCTGAATATTCAGCAGAAGGAGGTGGGCATCTCCAGAGGGCAACTGGGAGCACTGAAGTTCAGCTGCTGCTGTTGCTTGTGCTTTCATGCTGCATCTATGTTTCATGCTGCATCTATGTTATGAGGCCCGTCAGCCTCACCTCCATCCCTGGAAAGGTGATGGAACAGTTTGTCCTCGATGCCATCTCTAAGCATCTGGAGGAAAGGAGGCTTCTCACAAGTAGTCAACATGGATTCCGTAAGGGG